>JARHVA010008391.1:345000-425000 GCA_037957365.1 Torreya grandis
AAATTAATAAAATTTCTCAATATTTCACTTGGATAATCTCTTAAAATATGAATTATTCATGATCCACTAAGGGGAGGAGTATGACATATTTTAGGAGGTTATCCTTTACTTAACCAATGGCATAAAATTATTCTTGGTAAGAACATGAATTTTATTGAGAGTTAGAGAAGTATAAATATTATAATAAGATGAAGCATGCATTTCATGTGATCCCATATTACATTTTTCTAGTGTTATATAAACATAAAAAAATATGATCAAAGGATGCATAATAATTTTAAAGTATTTGATCTATTAATGGAGGTAAAATTCCATTACCAAAGATATATTATTATTATTATTATGCATTAGATGGTTGATATATTACAAAGTTAATGTAACATTATAATCTAAGAATACAATTATATATACTCTAATTTAGACCTTGTTCAATAGTTTGGATACACTCAAATGTAGCATAAGGTCCACTGTTATTAAAAATATGATCTATGAAATAATATATTAACATAATTTAACTCAAAATGATCCACTAGGTAATTAATGAAACTAATGTAAAGTTTCATTATTTAAGATTATAAATCATAACTCAAGCATTAATGTTCTTTAATAAGAATAGTATATAGTACAATAATAAAAATAATTAATATATACAGAAGGATATCCATGTCCATAAAATACATAAAATTTAGGAAGTGAAAATACATGGAGGAGGGGATTATTGATCACATTAATAGGAATATGATTAGCACTTATAGAATTAGAATCAAGCCTAGCATGGGATAACTAGAAAATAAGAAACAAGGTATGTACTTGTCTTTCAAAGTAACCCATCATATGTATCATGGTAATTATCTCATGAGTAGGCACGTTAATATTATTAAGGAGATAATTAAAGGGTTTAATATTATCATTAAAAATAAACATTGACATCCTATTATAATATTGTTTGTATGAAAAATAATGATGAAAAGTATTAAAGATAAATGAATGAAAGTAAAATCTCTAGAAGGATCTCAAGGATGATCATGGGTATTAACTAATTCAACAAAAGCATTTAAAATTTATGTAAAAATAATGGTATTTTCTATAATATGTGATTTAAAAGTTTATATAATTCATTCGTTAAATATTTTCCTATCACTAGAAATTAAATTTGTGTATTTATAAAAAAAAAAAAAACATCAAAGAGATAGTATCAATTTCACTATTATTAACCATGATTCTATGAAAAATAAAAAATAATGATCACATAAGGGGTTATAAATCATAAGGACTAGAACATGAAATGACTACAAAATAATCACCCTAATGGGTATGAAGGCATTGAATGTAAATGTATTTGGTTCATAAATTATTTTTACTTAAATGTGACAATAAGTTACAATGACACTAAAAAGATAGTAAAAATATTTACACAAGGGAGAATAATGATACGACAACCCTAAACAACAATTAATCTATGTTATGGCCTCTATCAATAAAAAATGAGACAATAACAAAGGATACACAAGTAAAACTAATAAAATTAATATAAATCAATGATGAAATGACCAAAATTTATCATATCC
This sequence comes from Torreya grandis, assembly GCA_037957365.1. Lineage (NCBI taxonomy): Eukaryota > Viridiplantae > Streptophyta > Pinopsida > Cupressales > Taxaceae > Torreya > Torreya grandis. The sequence continues at coordinate 346,569 of JARHVA010008391.1, forward strand.
ATGTGATTATAGAAATATATCTATGTCTCACATGTCTTTGTTTAACTCTATGTCAAATATGTAAATTTGAATCTATAGGGATAAATTTGGCACATGTTCTTATACCATTGAATATGCCCATGATAATTTTATCCATTAAATATTATCTTCTTATTTTAATATTATCATAATTATTATTTTTTTATTAGCAATAATCAAGTTTTATAGGGACCTACAACCACAATTCAACATGCAAGATAACTAGAAAAATGAGATAAATCAGAACCAAGCCACACCAGCCTAATAGATGCTAAACTTCAGCATAATTACAACAAAAATTAAGACCCAAAAAAAATACTAAAAACTAAAACATATGATAGATTTATTTATAAGGATACTCTTTTTTGTTTTCCTTGGCCTTCTTCTTAGTGCTACTAGACATGTCCCTGGTTTGAGTGTCGTGGCCTTCTACCAAATTTCTCTTGAGCTCCACCAACCATTTTTCATTATCTACTCTTGATTTTTATTTATTAGAATTGGAACTTGTTGGTGTGATAGTGAGGATTTATTTACTTTCTTGTTAGGGGTTTAATTTAGCCTCAGTCTACTTCCCTCCATAATATTTGAGTTACCCATAACATCATTCTATCGATTTCTTAATTAAGGTTATTCCATTACTCCATCAATGAGACCAATTGTGTTCCCATTTTTTTCAAGTTGTCATGAAATTCTACCAGTTTCTACATAAACCCATCTGTGAAGTGTGTCATATCAATCTCTTTGTCCCTCTCCCAAACTTCTACTACTTTCTTTTCATAGATTTTGAAATTGTGGTTTTCTATACACCAAGATAACTCTAGGATTTTATTTACTTTCTTTCCAACACTATTTTACTGGGAAGGAGAGTCATGGGACTTCATTTTCTCCTTCTTCCCAACTACTCAGGGGAAAATTAGGTGGGGGGAATGAGAAGATTCATCCTTCCCATAATCAACTGAGTTATTTAGGGCCTCCTTAGAGATCTTATCATTGATATTATCCCTAGGATTTATCTCAATATTCCTCATAAGTGTCCCTTTATTTGTATGTATAAAACCCAACCTTTGGTGGATCAAGTTAGAAGAGGGCTTATCTTTGAAGAATAGAAAAAAGGATTATAGTGATATAATAAGGTAGTATATAAGGCTTATATGAAGACCTTTGAAATAATTTAATAGTATAAAATGATGCAAGAATATATATGTAAACTTTCCTTTTAGGGTTATATATCAAACTATCTAAAGGCATATATCAAGTCATTACCTTAAAAGTTCAAACCTAGGGAAGCCTTTTTTGTTAGTTTAAAACACAAAATTCATCTCAAAAATGATTGTATAAGTTCCTACTTTCTAATTTTGTCCTTGAAGTCTTTGGTGCCTTCACATGACATTCTAATAACATCCCTAACCAGTTCTTTAGTGATTTCCACCCTAATTCCCCTAAAGATAACTTGTCATTATTTCTATCCCATAGTGAAATCCCTTACCAAAAACTCATCATGGCCTTCAATTTAGAGCATAAATTAGTAAGTCCTCACTTTTTTATATTTTTATAAACTTTGTGGTTCATCAAGACTTCCACACAAAATATATGTGAGCATCAACCTCTATCTCCCCCATGGATTTGTTCTTCCTTCAGCTTGAGTGTTGAAAGTTGTAGAGAGTTAAATAGTGGTTCAGGCTTATTTTGTTTTGTTTTATCGAATTGACATTACCAAGAAGCTTTTTTAAATGACATACTTCATCCCTAAATTTTAATTTAGTGTCATAATCATGGTACATAGTGTGACCTAGGATTTGCTTAGGTATAATCACCTCATGCACATGTGTCTCTACCACTTGATTGAAATTATTGAATTTGAAAATCATAAATGATGAGGGGAGTGATATGGGGAAGAAATTATAGGGTCTAATTAACTTGGATAAATATGGTATAAATACTCTTATGTTTTCAAGAGCATCGATAATTATGTTTCCCTGCTGGTAAATGTGGGTGATTGAACACTAGTTGACCGAAGGAGACTAATGACATCAACAATGATTTAACTAATAATTTGGTAAGGTTTTGACTTTCCCAAAATAACATTGAGTATGTTAATTGAATCCCATTCAATTGACAACTTGGTGATGTTGAGATGGATTTCCAATTGGATGCCCCAAAGGGCAAATTTAGCCTCAGTCATGTGGTTGGATTAAATTCTCATCAAACTCTCATAAGCTATGATAACATTCCATAAATCATCCTTGATGACAACACCACCACCTAATTTTCTAATATTACTCTTGGATGCACCATAAAATTTTAGCTTCATCTATCCTAGGGGTCATTCCCATTTTGTGAGGCTTTTGGCCACATTAGTCCTAAGGGAGAGGGGGTATGAGGTTCTAGTTGTTGAGGATAACATGTTATACCTTGATAGTTCCCAACTTATCATTAGGTATTACCACACACCAAATCTCAAAAAATAGCATCTTGTAACATGTAGAAGGATCTCTAAAGGTTACAACTTTTATGATCAAAGATATGGACATTCTTCGTAAACTATATTTGCCAAAAAAAGTGGGGTAAGTCCAATGACCAAAGGAAAACAAAGAAGGGGAGATTATAAGAGGCTTCCACTAAATGATGAGATAAATAATGGATTTGGGCTTGATCCATGACATTTTGAAGAGATTAGAGAGGAACTTATAGATTTAATACTTAAAGGGGTAATCAAGGAAAAATGGGTCACATATTTTAGCATATATTTATTGAGGACACATTTGTTGGGGATTGTCATTCTACATTTGTTGGGGTTGTCTATATTAAGGATTTATCCTAAGATGTGATCCAAAATCTTATTTTTTAACTAATGAATCTATTTACAGGTTCCAAATTTGTACCATGGTCAAATTTTTATTTAATTTTTTTACATTAGTATGAAAATTGATGTCATATAGTCTTGTATCTTCACTTTCAATAATTCATGGAAATAATTTCCTAATTTATCTTATTTTGACTTATTGAATTAATTATCCAAAAAATATTATAAGAGGAGAATAAAAGGTTAAGTATGTTGGGAAACCATCAATAATTTAAAGCTACATATCATAGAAAATTGGAATTAGACCCCATGTAGTTATGATGCAACATGGAAGGAGAATTTGAGTGAGGGATTCAACCTCTACTTCTTAGACTTAGATGCAACTACATGTATTTTCACCTATCCTTATTTTGGTATACTAACCCATGTTGTCACTAGTGAAGCTTTGGATTTGAAAATTAAACCTTGAAATGGAAACTAGGATTTAACTACTCATGGAATATTATACTTCTTGATCAAGGAAGTAGGCATTTGGTGACATCTCTAGTGACTTTGTTAATATATCTCATAACCATATTGAAATATTTCATGACTATGGTAATATAATATAGAGATATTATTCCATTTTTAGGTGAGAGGGTCTTGCAAATCACTCATCTAAAAATATAAGGATTGGTTGTACCATGTGTAATATATAAAGTATGGTACAATATTATAATCATTAAAATTACATGTGTAACATATGTATGTAAATTTATAAATATATCATCATTTAAGGGTCAAAATGAATATTTGATCCATGTGAGAATTAGATAGTAACATGTAACCCATGTGAAGGTGGAATTATTTGGTAGGATGGAAATTAGCATGCCCAAATATATCATATTAAAGAAGAATAAATGGGAATACCCAATAGAGTAAGATATTGAAATAAAATTAACTAATGTGTATATGTAGTACCCTAATGTGACTAAGTGTAAGAATGATGTGGGAAATGTGAGCCCATACTTATATATAATTAATAAAGGATTAAAATTCACATGATTAAATGAAGATATATATAAGTAAGATAGGATCAATGAATCTCATGGATAATGTATTGCTATGATTCCCTTAGAGGTAGTGTAAGAATATAATCTGTGAAACTCATGTGGGTATGATTATAAAAATGGTAGTGTCTAAATAACAAATTAAAATAATTTTTGGGTATGTTTTTAACCCTTTTTTAAAAATATCCAATGGTAAATGGAAACAATTTAGTTAAAATTACATTAAGCATTCCCAAGAGCAGGCCAATTAAATAATTCAAATTCATAATATTTAGTTATAATGCTAAATAATGGAAATATGCTCAATATATAAAATATAATAAAAAGTAATAATTTAATTTAATAATTAAAAATAAGAGATAATAATTATCTTATTTACTATTATGTAGGTGGATATGAGAAGTTTAGGTGTGGAAATAAATAGACTAATGTTCATAATTGATTTGTCAAATTTTGGTAATTAACCCTCTAAAAGTCTTGAATCTACCATCAGATTCAAGGTAATAGTGTTGATTGTTCTATCCAATTTTAATGCTTCTATAATAAATAAAATATCAAGTATTTTATAGAATTTAATCCAAATCCATGTTATATTTCACTATCATCTTGTTGATTATTTATTTGGATCTCATGCATGGGTTTTCATATCAATGTGTAGCTCAAAACCATAGGTCCTTCAATTAGGGCATGTGATATTTAAAAACAAGAGTTAGTGGGGTAAATTTAAATCAATCTGACCTAAAATATATTTCTATTAGTGGGTGTTTCCTACATAACCATTTTATGAAGAGGACCTTAGACATATGCAGTTTTCCCCTATGTGTGGGTTTGAGTATGAACAATGGTGTAGTATGATATATTCAAATGAATGTGAGTGATCCATATTTAACTTTTAAAATAATGATCATGGTATATTTTTTTAATGTTTTATATTTATATAAATACTAATCCTATGACGATTATAGAAATAGGAAAGAATAGGGCAATATTGAATGATTGAAAGATGTTTTTATTGATAAGTATAAGATGTGTGCTAGAAGCATACTTAATGATAATGAATATTATTTAATTGTATTTATACCACTTATTTTTAAATGAGTCTTATGTAGGTTTAATTAATACACTTTTTCTGACCTTTAGATGTTTGGATATTTTCAAATTTGAGGCTTTGTGAGGTGTGGACACTAGCAATGATGATAGTGTCTAGGTTTTAATAGTAGTGTCTTAGAGAATATAGAATACTAATACACTATAACTTGTAGTGAATGATATATATCAGATTTTAATAATAATTTTTACAATTGGGTCATGACATACTATAATTTAGGCACAATGAGATGGTGAAATGTGATACTTTCAACTATTAAGAGGTCATTAATAGAAGGGTTGAGCCTTGAGTGATATTTTTCAAGTGTGAAATAATATTTTATCATATAAAATTTAAATTTTTCATCTACATTACACCCTTTAATATAATAATGCATTAGGATGTAATTATTTGGTTAAAGGAAAGAAAAGCATATTATGGTGTACACAACACACCTTGTCTCTATCTGAGTCCTATTTTAATTTTTTATGTGTGTATTTACAACAACGAAGATAATTTTACAATTTAATTAGCTTATGAAATATAAAAATATAAATTCTTGAAATAAAAGAGAGAAAGGAAGGAGTAAAACTATGTGTTGATGTAACCATATATCCCATTTTTGTTTTGCTTCAATGATGATGTTTCATATTTGAATAATTAGAGAGAGGTTCAAAACTAAACCTTGGATAAGTGAAGAGAAAAATTGGATGGTGATAATTTCCTTAATCTGGTGTAAGAGTGAGTTATACCCAAGGCCATTTAAAGCACTAAATCTCAATATTACAACCCAAATGTAAACATAATCTAGCTAGTCTAGCCAGTCTCACCCAAGTCAAATGGTGTAACCATGTCAACCAAAAAATATAATTGTTACTAAGGACATCAAGGGTGAAAAATATTTATCTCACTACTTAAGGGATCCCACTTATACAGTAGATAAAATATCAATCAATGTTTCTTGGTAAGCTTATAAAATGAATATCTATAAATGAATTTGAATGTGTATCTATAATTTGGTCCATTTTCATGGAATATGCCTAAAGTGTGTTTAAATTTGAATTATATATCAAAATTTAACCTCTAATATGTAACTATGTATAAATTTTTCAACACAAAAGTAAAAAACTCTCATAAATATGTGAAAATTAGTACTAAATATTTAAAACTCTAACCCACGTGTATATATGAATCATGTAAATTATATCAGTTTCTGACAAATATTTGAATTGAATGTATATGGACCAATGTATCTATGACATGAACCCACTAATATTCCCCCATTTTTAGGTGAAGGGAAATGTTATCTATTAGTCACCTTATCATTAAAGGATAATAATACCATGGTGTATCTATCAATCATGTAGTAAAGAAGTATATAATGGAATCATGTCTAAGTAGATATATCATTAAAGATTGTTTTATAAAAAATAACAATACTAAGACTCATGAATAGAAACATATATAATTAGAAATTTTAAAAAATAATCTTGGACACACACAAGATCAGTCAATTTCATGTAAAAGGTGGTTTAATAAGACCAAAAACAAGGGGCATGTTAAAAGGCCATACACTTAAGGGGACATGTTCAAATGTTCACACACCAAATAAATCAACACTCAAGGAACATGTTCAAATGTTCCAAACTCCAAACAAGATAAAAAATAATAAGTACACTCAAGTAGGACAAAAGATAATATGACTAAGTAAAATATTACTATAATAATATCATACTAGTTATTACATACATCTGTTATAAATATGTCCTATAAAATAGCATATCAAATACATTACATAAAATGTAAACATGATAAGTTAAAATGCTCATAAAATAATAGAACCTATATAGATTTTGATCAAAATAAGCAAGATTCCCATAATGTAGTGTGCCATGTGAGAAGAGGAAATATCCAACATAGTCAAGATCATGTGTCATGGATCTAGTGTATGCATGTATCATTTTCAAGTACACATGAAACATATGTGTATATATAAATTATATGCTAGATACTAACATAAAGTAAACAACATATTAAAAAACTAGTAAACATGTGGAATGTTAATTATTTTTATCTTTTTTTAATTAAGGGTAAATATGGGTTATTTAAACTAGGGACTCAATATTATAAAATAAACTTGTAGACAAAACCATCAAATCCCACATAAATAAAGAGTCCTACTAGAAACAATCAAAATAGAAAGACAACCAAAAAACCACAATAAAACAAGAAAAATACAACTAAAATTTTTGCCCACTTAAGGCCTCTTCCCAAAACCATATATTCATATTCAAATCCATGTCTATCTATTGGTACATTTATGGAGTTAAACCTATCTCTTTATCACACTCATTTCACTTTTCCTTCTTTCTAGATGAGGATTGGTCACCTTTCATCATTTTTTTCAATTGGGATTTAAGGGTCTCTAAACTAGTTATGCTTTCCTTTATGGATGTTGTGTTGATCACCATAAGGGTGTTTAAATTATCTTTCAACCCCAAATTATATCATTATAAGATGAAAAATTTGTCTTTCAACATCTTTATCTAAATATCTATCTCATTTTTCTCTTCTTTAAACTTTTGTTGGATAACCATCTCACTCAAAAATTTCAACTACTCCTTTTGAGTAGAGTGTTATTGCATAAACCATCTTAGCACCATTTTTTAAAGCCATAATTATTTATCCACTTTTTAAATATTTTTTTATATTTTAATGGAACTAAAAACACTATAAAATTATATGTTATGGCTACTCCTACCATCATTTTTTATTTGGATTTTTCCTCCTCTAAAATCCCATCCTTGATTTTGTGTTTCCCCATTCTTTTGCCTTTCTTTTCAAGTTGAAAGGCTACCAACTTCAGCATAAAAATTCTTTCAACAACCTATTCTTCCTTGTCTTATTGTATGACCATAGGGTCATCCTTAAAGAATCCTCCTCCAACATAATTCACCTCTTCACTTGCATATAAAAAATTCATCTTAGCGGCACTTCTCAACTTACAATTATATCTCCTTTTCAGGGTAATTTGAATTATATTAATGATTAGGCCTTCTTATCTACTAGGAAACAAATTCTTATAAATAGTATAATTACCAATATAATCCTCTAAATTTTTATTTTAAAAATTCTATTTAATTGGGACTAAGAAAGAATTAGGGCTTATGTTCATTCCTTTGAAATACCTATGAATCATGAAATTAACTACTTAGTGTAAATGTTCACTATTCTTACCTATTTTGACATCCAAGATAAATATCTCAAGTTACAGCAGTATGTAAAATGGTAGACTCAGAGGAATATGATGCCTAAAATAGTTCAAAAAATGAAATATGACCAATGAATAATTTTTTTATACCTTCAAGAGTAACATAGAGAATAACCTACTTGGAGATTATGTCAAAGGGATGAGGAAGCTTCACCTGATCAAATCCATTATGTAACCAGTATAAAACTTCCCCTTGTGGATATTTATACATTTCTTCCCTAAAATTCCTACCCAAATTAAAAATATTTGTGACTTTCACTCTGTGTCCATTCATTTAAACACTTTTGTTATCTTAACAAATAGTCCATTAAACACAACATTTATGTTATTACTCTCCTTCACAAAAATTTTATGATATGTGCTTATCATTTAATTATACGCTTTACATAAATTCAACCATTATACCCATCTATAGAAGTTCCCATAGTTTACTATTCTCCTTCAACTTGACATCCATGATGGGTTCAATTTGCCTTGGTTTACCACTCACCATTTCTTCTTTATTGATCTCACTAGGTTTGAATTGAGTATTATTACTTGTATCTTCAGAAATAATCACACAACTATTGAGAATATTCATTTAAGTTTGGTTTTCATTAATTTCAAAGAGAGAATGGTGTACTAATGCATTAATGACAGAGTGATCACATTGATGGTTTGGAGAGATATGGAATTTTTACAAGTTTTTAAGGAAAATGAAAAAGTTGAGGAATCCATAAATGTCTTGGTGAAGCTTTGGTATGTTACTTTATCATTTAGAATAATAAACATGCATATTTTAGCTTAACATAAGCAAAACTATCAATGCATATCATGTAAATATGAAATAACTAGCAAGTTTATGCATTTATTTTAGGTACTCAAAATGTCAACTAAGGTCAAAGGATTTCATGGAGATGTTGTCTATAGTGCAAAGAAGGTACCCTAAAAATTTGGACTCTTAAAGTGTTTTCTAGCTCAAGTTATAAACATTCAAATTTGATTTTGCAGATAATGATGGGCCAGAGACCATCAAGTTTAACTTCATTGAAGTCTGAGGTCACTAGTTAGTTGATCTAACGATGAGATTTCATCATCCAAATCTTGATCTAATAGTACATATTTAGTTAAAATGTCAAAGAATCTAATAATACATGTGTGTGGTGATAAAGTGTCACTATCTTGTTAAGTTGATATAAGATCCATAGTTTGTGGGAGTTCATACTGACAGAGATCAACAGTTCGGGTTAAGTCAAATGTGTAAAAGGCACATAGAGATACCAATTGTCATAATCCTAGGAGCTATAATATAAAATAAATGGTGGGTATTTAATGATAAATATCAAGCTAATTAGATGATATTGATGGTGCATATTTGTCCATATTTTCCAAGAAGCATGAGATGAGGTTAAGCTGCTTGATTTTTAGCGTCTGTATAATGACTGTTGGAATTCAAATATTCAAATTAATGAGGGGAAACTAGTTAGTAGTTTTTGAGCTATAACTTTTTATTTAGGATGAATTTATTGATGTAGTAAAAATAAAAGTTGTATGGGACTTCAAAATGCATCCATTTAATCTAGTTAGAAGGTTTGAATGTTTGTACATACAAAGTTATGGAGATTAAAAGTTGACTATTTATTCAACCATGGTGCTACTATGTATAGAATATTGTTTAAGAAATTATGCTTTATCATATGGATATTTTGGAGGGGAAAATCAATTGAATATGTCTTTGAGATTATATGAAGTGGACCCATATAGTTAAAACTTATCTTATGTTATTATTTTTCTCAATAAAGTGCTAAATGGGTGAATAGGTATCTATGAGACATATAAGGGCTATTAAGGCCTAATTGAAAGGTGTAGTTTCTTAAGTGTGACCCATAGATGCTATGGCTGACCCATGAGAATGGATTTAAGCTATGTGTTATCATGTTATATGTCTTAAGGGTTAAGTCATGTCTTATGGCTAACTAAATATCTAATATTCATGAAGATTCTATAAATAGTGGAGACCAAAGAAATGGTTTCTAGAAATGCATGTGGAAGAATTGAGAGAGAAAAATATAGAGATGAAGGAAAGATATTAGAGGGAGTGTTCTCAGTGGATGGATTTAAGTATATAGATGATTAAGTATGAGGAAAGAAACTAGAGATATTTAAATGGTGTTTGGATGCATTTCTTGTATGATCAAGTTTGAAGGTGTGTGAGGAGTTGTTTGAGATAGATAAAAGGGTGAAGAAGAGTGAAATCAAGATAATTTCATCATTAGGTGTAGAATACATCAAATCAAAGGTGGAGATCAGATCAAGGTAGCTGAGTTGGTGCTTGGTTTCATAGGGGGTTAGTTACTCCTTATGGGATGGGTGTCTCACAAAATTAAGGGATGGGTGTTCCTTGATTAGTTGGTATTGGTCTAAATTTAGATCTTTTTACTATAGTAATATAGTTTATTTCATAGTTTCTAATGAGTTTTATTCCCCAAGATGGTTTCTCATGTAGATCTTGTGTTATGTGTGTGAGATTTCTTATATTTATTATTCATTTATATAACTGATGTGCATGCTTTATGAATGATTTTGATCATTGATTAAGAGTTTGAAATAATCACAATTGAATATTGAAATATCTTGCATCACTAATTCACCTCTTACTCTCAATTGTACCTCAAAAAATTAGTATTAGAGCATGACCTTATTTGTAAGTTTAACCACTTAAAGGTGATCTAAGGTATACAATGGCAAGTCAATAGATAGATAGTTTATCTAAAAATCAATCACCAATGTTCAATGGGTTCAATTATGTTTTTTTAGAGTGAAAGTATGAAAACCTACATAATGTAAATAGAATTTGACATTTGGAAATCTATTGTAGATGGATATTTATCCCTCCAACTAGTGAAACTAATAAGAAGCTATGTGAAACCAATTCTAAAGTAATGAATGTCATCACTTGTGGTCTTTCAAAAACCAAGTTTACCAAGGTAATCCATTTTAAATCTACCAAAGAGATATGGGATAAATTGTAGATCATTTATGAAAGGGATTCAAAGGTCAAGTTGGCTAAATTACAGACTCATCAAAGATAATTTGAGAGTCTCAATATAAATGAAGAATATTTTGTGGCATCCTTTCTATAGAGATTTGATGAGATTGTGAACATTATTAGAGGTCTTGGAGAGAAGCTTGAAGAATATAATATAGTACAAAATGTATTAAGGTCTCTCTCCCTTAAGTTTGATTCTAAGTGTTTATTTTGGAAGAAAGTCATGATCTTACTCAGATGAAGATGGATGAATTACATAGAATTCTTACTACCTATGAGATGAGAGTCAATGATGACAAACTAACAAAACTAGAAGAAACATTCAAGACATAAATGAAGCAAAATAAGAAAATAACTCAAGATTTATTTACAAGTAATTTAAAATAAGCTTAGGGAAGTATAAGGGTAAACTACCCTTCAAATGTTTTAATTATGGAGAAGTAGGATAATTTGATAATAAATTCCCTCATAAGAATAAGAAGAATGATAATGAAGAACTTGGTGAAATCCAAGATGAAGGGAATAAGAATTTCAAGTCTGATAAGAAATAATTTAGAAAGTATGATAACAAGAATAAGTCATTCAAAAACAAGAATATTATGTACACCAATAAATATTTTAGATCATCATATTAGAGTGAAGATAGTGATTCTAAGTTTGGTATTGAAGATGAAGTATTATACATGGCTGAGGAAAGAAGTTGATAATATAAAAAGGAGTATACTTGGAGTGATACATATAATGAATAAGACAAGAAGGACTATGAGACTGAATTAAGGAATGCTCATGAAGAACTGAAGATTGAGAATAAGATTAATAAGAAAATGAAGTCTCAAATCAAGGACTATGAAGAGAAATTAAATGTGTTTGAGCCAATGATGAATGAAGACACAAAAGAGGATGAAGATATAGTCAAGAATCTCAATTATCAAATTTAAATCCTATTTACAAGCCTAAAAGCTAAATAAGATGAGTGTTCAAGGTATGTGATTGAAAATGAGTAATTAAAAGATGAGTTAGAAAAGAAATCTAGTAAGATGAATTCATTTTTGATGTTTGAAAAGAGCTCAAGTGATCTAGATAGCATTTTGAATAGTAAAAAACATGTTAGTAATATAATTGGACTTGGTTATAAAGAAGAACAAAAGATTACAACTCAAGACAAGGTGAAGACTAATGTGAACCAAGACAATCAGACCTTGAGGGTCAATAATCAATCATATATTGAAGATGTTGGTAGAATGAAGAAAAATCAAATTAGATAACCAAATGCCATAAGGTATGCCAAATTTAATGGTTATTGTTACACTTGCAATAAATTTGGTCATAGAGCTAGAGAGTGTAGAAGACTTGCTAAAGATGAGTGGAATTATCAATCAAGTAGTGTAAGAAATGTTGAATGCTCTAACTACCATGATGTGGGACACTTTAAAAAATGTTTTCCAAATAAAGTAAGGCAAGTTTAGTTTTATTAAAAAAGAATGGTTTTCTACAACTATGAGAATATCGGTCACATTGTTAGGTTCTTCAAAAAAATATCATCAAGTCAAAATAAGTTCAATCAGACTCCTAATATGAAAGAAAGAATGTAAGTTAAATTATGGAAGATTAAAATGAAAAGTGTCATTCATGATGAGTCTGTAGGTCCAAGTGGTCTATTTTCCATGTTGGATAATGCTAAAAAGGTTAAATAATTCTAAGATCTCTCATTGTCTACTCATGTTGTGAATGAAGAGAACAAGCTCAAGGAGAAGACCAAAATACTAGTTGAGGCTAGTCCTGAGGTATGTATAGATCTAATTAAACATATTTTTATAGTTTAACAATTTATATGCAAAGAGCATTAGTTGTGTATACCTAGTGATTAGGTTATTTCTTCATATGAAAAGGTATGTCATTAATATTTGTTGTCTCCATGTATTATTAATTCATTCTTAAAAGAAAAGGAGAATATTATAGTGGATGAGAAAGTTAATTCTCTTTAGCATAAGAATAAGAAGAAGAATTATTAGTATTAGATGAATAAGGAGGAGAAGGAATATGAGGAGTTATGGGAAACTCCTGGTTTCATATTGTTCTAGAGCATTATGGGTTTGGGTGTCTCTATCTAGGCTTCAAGGAGACACTTGATAGCAAGAAGAAGCATGGTGGATGAAAGATGATATTTGGTTGATATTTTAGGACAAGAAAGGTCATAAGAAGTTTTTTTAGTTTATTTAGGAAGGACATTATAAGATATTTTCAAAAATAGTGATCTTAAAGTCAACATTTTGATCAAATTTGAAGGGTGGTCTAGTTGGTCAAATGGTGAATAATGAAGTTATTGGTTATGAAGGTGTATAAGAAAATAATGGAAGTTTCCAAGTGTCTGATCAAGGATGCTGAGTTATCAATATATTATATTTCATAGAAATATATGTTGATCTTCTTCAAATGTGCTCAAGGTGTGTTCAGGGTTTTTGGTTCTAAAGGTAAGATCTTGTCAATTGCTTACATTGATTGATAAAATAATGAAAACTAAAAATAAGATTGAAATGGAGGATCATGAAGAAGGTCTCTAAGTTTTATAGATGACAAGTTGTGTATGTCATGGAGTTCACAGTGTTATGAAGATATAAGATCTATTAGTGGTTTCATAAGGATATTGACTAACTGTGGACAGTGTTAAAAAGTTTTTGGTAGACCTATTTCATTAAAATGACTTATTGAAGATGTCATGATCTAGGTGAAGCATGGAGTTAGGGGGAGTGTATGTGAATATGATTTAGTTTTGATATAAGTGTGAAGATGCCTACTATAGTTGTGAATTCAAGATAATTGACATGATGACTTGATCAAACCAAGTCATGTTTTTTGTTAAAGTTTTGAATCTTTATGCATGAGTAATGATAGATTATGAGTTATGTATCTAGATAGGTCCAAGAATCATAAAACACCAAGTTTAGAATTGCGTATGTAAAGGAATAGATGACATAAGATGGATCATGATGTTGGGGGGAGCTTTCAAAGATTTATGAGCAGTTTGTCAAGTCCAAAGATCAAATAAGTTTAATTATAGATTGGTACATGGAAAAAGGGAAGTAATTGATTCATATACCTAAAAGTATGTAAGTATTATGAGCATATTAAATATTAATTGAATGCATACATATTAATTGAGTAATGATTATTGGCATGTTGAGGAAGAGACCCTTTGACATTAGTGTCAAAAAGGAGGAAAGATCATAATGAAGAAGTTAAAATGAGTATGAAGTCATTATGAGGGTGATTTTACATCAATGAAAAAGGGGGATATTATTGATAATATTCATTGATGTTTGGTTTGCATTGATTTCAAAGAGATCATGTTTTACTAATGCATTATTGAAAAAGTGATCAGATTGATGGTTTGGAGAGATATGACACATTTATAGTTCTATACAGACAAAGAAGAATTTATGAGGAATCCATATATGTCTTGGTGAAGCTCTAGTATGTCACTTGATCATTTTGAATAAGAAACATGCATCTTTTAGCTTACAAGAAGCCAAACCATCACTGCACGTCATGTAGATATGAATGAACTAATAAGTTTGTGCATTTATTTTAGGTACTTATAAATTTGACTGAGGTCAAAATATTTCATGGAGATGTTGTATATAGTGACAATAATACACCCTACAAATTTGGACTCTTGAAATGTTTTCTATCTCAAGTTATAAACCTTCAAAGCTACTCTTGTAGACTGTGATGGGCCAAAGACCATCAAGTTTAACTTTGTTGAAGTCTGAGGTCACTAGTCAATTCATATAATGATGAAATTCATCATCCAAATCTTAATTAAAAGGTATTTATTTAGTCAAAATATCAAAGAATCTAAGATTGCATGTGTTGGTGACAAGTGTCATTATCTCATTGAGTTGACAAAACATCAACAGTTTGCAGACATTCATATTGATAGAGATCGATGGTGTGGGTCGAGTCAAAAGTTAAACATGTAGAAGGCATGTAGAACTAACAAGTGCCATAATCATGGGAGCTCTGATATAAGATAAATAGTGATCATTGCATGATAAATATCAATCTACTCATAGGATATTGATGGTGTGTATTTGTTCACAATTACTAGGAAGCATGATATGAGGTTAAGGTGCTTGATGTTTAGTGTCTACATAATGATCATTGGAATTCAAATATTCAAATTAATGAGGGAAAACCAATTCTTAGTTTTTGAGCTATAACTTTTGTTCCAAGATGAATTTATTAATGCAGTAAAATAAAAGTTGTAGAGGACTTTAAGGTGCATCTATTGAATCTGATATAATGTTTGAATGTTTGTAAAAACAAAGTTATGGAGCTTCAAAGTTGATTTTTTTCATTCATGGTGATACTATGTACAAAATATTGTTTAATAAATTATGATTCATCAAAAGGAAAATCACTTGAATATGTTTTAGAGATTATATAAAGTGGACCCATATTGTTGAAAGTAATTCTATGTTCTTAATTTGCTCGATGAAATGATAAATGGGTGGAAAGGTCTCCATGAGGCCTATAAGGGTTGCTAATTCCTAATTAAAATGCATATCTACTTAAGTGTGATCTATAGATTCTATGTCCAACTTGTGAGAATGAATTTGAGCTATGTGTTAACATGTTAGATGTCTTAAGGGTTAAGTCATGTCTTATGGATAACCAAAAAGCTAATATTCATAAAAACTCAATAAATAGTGGAGAGAAAGGAAATGGTCTCTATAGATGCATGTGGAAGAATTGAGAGAGTGGAATATAGATATAAATGAAATACATCATAGGGAGTTTTTTCAGTGGATGGACTAAAGTAAAGAGTTGATTGAGGATGAGCAAAGAAGACTAGAGAGATCCAAAGGGTGTTTGGATGCATTTCTTGTATGAGCAAGTTTAAAGGTGTGTGATGAGTTTTTTGAGAGAGATATAAGGGTGAATAAGAGTGAAAGAAATAAAATTCCATCATTATGTGTATAAGACATCAAATAAAAGGTGGAGATCATATCAAGGTAGTTGAGTGGGTGCTTAGTTGCCTACGGGGGTTGGTTCATCTTGGTGGGATGAGTGTCTTACTAAATTAAGGGATGTGTGTTCTTTGAGTATTTGGTGTTGGTATAATTTGTATCTTGTTATTATAGGACTATATTCCATTTTTCAAGTTTTAGTGGGTTTTATTCCCCAAGAGGGTTTCCCACATAGATCTTATGGTATGTGTGTGATCTTGCTTATCTTTCTTGTTCATTGATATAATTTATGTGCATGCTTGATTAATGTTTATGGTCATTGATTAAGATTTTTAAATAATTACAATTGAATATTGAAATATCTTGCATCACTGATTCACCCCCCCCCTCTCAATGATTGTACCTCCAAAAATAATATTAAATTTATGTGAGGAACTTTATATCACACAAGTGTCTCACATGAGTTAAAATAATTACAACCTTTAATAATCATAATATACATGCTTTAATCAATCCATTTCTTGATGAAACCCTTATATAGAATTATGTCATTACAAACATAAATTATAACAATAAAAAATAAAAATAAATAATGATTTTCCCCTATCTACCCATTATTGAATGATGTTTCCATGTCTATTATTTGATGAATTTAATCAAGTGAATCATCCATAGTGATCCACCTTCTTAGATTATAATACACCACCCCCTCATTTGTAAACCAATCTAGTGAGTTATTCCCCTCTCTATACACATGTTGGATGTTAACTTCCTGAATTGATTCAATTAACATGTGATCTTCCTCAATGACATGATTTATATTGTAGATGGCCACATTATTATTGGATAAGAATTTTTTTTATGTTGAGTGAATCACCTTTAATCACAATTTTTTCAATATTTAGTTATTTTGACATTCTCAAGCCCCATAATGTATAAATCACCTCTGCCCAATGGTTAGTCTATGTTCCCATTCCTCCCATGTAGGCAGCTATAAAATTTACTTTATCATCCCTTAAAATTCAACCTCCACTTGATTCCCCTAAGCTACCCTTTGAAGCTCCATCTAAATTTAATATTACCCATAATTTCATAGATTTGGATCTATAATCACTTATATTTCCATTTTAATCCTCAATCTACCAATTTGTGTCAATCATTTTCTCCTCTTCATTCACATCTTTGGGCTTGTAGGGAGGAATAATCCTAAAATTTTCCATGATTCTATCTTGAATCTTATTATCATCTATCTTACTCGGAATTTCATTACTTATAAACACCTTATTATTTTTCTCCTTACATATGCCCTAAAGATATGTGGTAATAATAAATGCCAAATATTCTTCATAATTTCATTTTAAAAAGGAGGATTCCAATCCATCCATAGATCCAAGACTACTGGTGGATGTACCCAACTAATCAAAAAAATATAAGAAGAAAATCCATACCTTATGGGCATAGGAACATCCAATTAATAAATGGGTAATTGATTCATTATAATTTTTACACAAAGAACATCTATTCACCAAAATCATTCCTATTCTCCTAAGGTTATATAAAATTAGGATATTGTTTTGAATAGATAACTGCAATAATAATTTTATCTTTGGGATAATATTTTTATCCTAAAGCTTAATCCATGGGACATATTATATAGGAACTTTAGAGATCAATTTGTATCCTAAACTAACACTATAAGACCCATCAAAATAATCCTTAAAAATATATTCATCTGATTTTATCAAATGAGGAATATGATAAGAATTGATTAGTGCATTAAGGTCCTCCAGAATGACCTTGACCTCTTTAGAGAGACTGTTACTCCTCAACAATTTTGAGCATATAACTACCTCCTTGATTTCAAAATATTCATGAACTTTAACCCCATCAACACATTAAATATCATATCCAATTTGATCCCAAGGTTCCATAGAAATTAGTGGATTATATAAAATCTAAGCATCCTCCTAGAAATTCACTTGTTACCCATTACCAACTTTCCCTTTTCTTCCATTAAAAATAAAATGTTTGCTGGAAACCAAAAATTCCAAAAATAGGATCCTCTATAAAAATGCTCTTCTCCCACAAAGCTATTTACCTCCATAGAGGCCAAATATTTGACCTAAAATATTCTTGACCAAAATTTAGTGTTTGAGATAAATATCCATTCCAATTTGGTTATAAGATCTTTATTCATCAACTTCACTCTCCTTAAGCCTAATCCCCTATTACTCTTTGGGGTACATACTCCCAAGAAACAAAATATTTTTTTCATTGATGCTTGCCCAAAGAAAAGTTATCTAAATTTTTTCTAGTTTTTTCCATATTAATCTTGGAATTTTAAACATGGACATAAAATATAAAGGAAGGATTTTCAAAATTATTTTAATGAGAACTAGTTTCCTTAGAAAAGAGAGGAACTTAACTTTCTACCCAACTAGATTTGTATGAAATATCCCTAGAAGAGGGTTCCAAGATTTTGGAGAGAGATTATTTATGGAAAGAGGCATACCTAGATAGGAGGATGTAAACTCTTTAAATTGGAAACCCAAACTTCTATCTATTTTATTTTGTCTAACCACAAGATTTTTGAAAAATAAAATTGAGATTTTATCAAAGCTAATTTTTTCATGAGAGGATGCTTCATAATTCAAGATGACCCTTTCTAGCTCTTTAGATTCCCTTATATATGGTTTATCCATGATAATGGTGTCATTTATAGACTACTAGTGAATCATATGCTCTATATTATGCACTAGTCTAAAACCCTTTAACTCATATTCCCTAATGCCTATCAATAATGATCTACTAAGTTATTCTACTGTAATGATGAATAAGAAGGGGATAGAGGATCTCCCAACCTAATTTCCCTTTTACTAATAAAGAATACTTTTGGAACTCAATTCATAAGGATAGATAAAATAATAGTAAAAATTCAAGCTTTTAGGAGTTCCCTAAACCTATCATGAAAAATAAAACTGCAATAGAAATTTATCCAAAAAATGCTAGTTAAGGCTATCATAAGCCTTATTCATATCAATGTTTAACACCATGCCTGCTTGATTTCTTCTATTCATGGAATGTATGGTCTCATGAAAAATAAGGATTCCATATTAAATTTTTATACCTATAATGAAACTTCCTTGATGAAATACAATTATCTTATCCATTAAAGGTTACATTATTAAAGTTAAGATTTTGGTAAAAATATTGTAAACAACATTGCAAAGGTTGATGGGACAAAAATCAAATAAATTACTAACTCCATCTTTTTGGGGATTAAAACAATGAAATTATTGTTTAAATCCTTGAAAATATGAATTAAATAGATAAATTCATTCTCCACATCAACCATATATTTTTAAATAATCTCCCAAAACACCTTAAAAATGTGATGGAAAATCCATTTGGCCTTGGTGCCTTATCCTTGTTCAAAATAAACACAACTAATTTAACTTCATAAATAGAAGCAAGGGATATGAAGATTAATGTATCTTCTTGATTGATCAGGTTTGGGATATCATGAAGTAACTATTATTCCATCCTAAAATTTATTCTAAGATTTACTTAAAATAGTTTCTTGAAATAATTAACACTTTCTTCCTTTATGAAATCCTTATTAGAGCACCAAAACCCATCTGAATTTATGATATGTCTAATATGGTTATGTAATTTATTCTTCAATGTTGTCATGTGGAAAATATTGTTATTTTTATTTCCTTCTTTTAACTATATTTCTTTGGATTTATGCCTCTAAAGGCACTCCCTTTCAGCCACCTCATGACACTCACAAAGTAATTTCTTCTCTTTAAAATTGGTTTATTGGTCATGCCCATTTAAAGCTATAAATTCCTCTAAAATAGATAATTTGTCTCTTAATTATTTATTCTACAAAAATTCATTTCCAAAAACTTCTTTTTTCCATTTACTAATTTTTTTCTTGACTATGTTCATTTTAGTGAGAAAATAATATATAGTTGATCCATGACTGAAAGCATCCCACCATTCAACAATCCTATCCTTGATATGTAGATGTTTGAACCACATGTGTTCCATCCAAAAGGGGCTTATTTATTTTTTATATTTATAAAAAATAATAAAATCTAATGGGTTAGTATTAAATCCAATCCTTAGGAGGGAAGACAATAAAAAGTCCTTCAAGACCCAATATAAAGATATCACCACCCTGTCAAGCCTAACAGGAATTAGATTTTATCCTAATACCCTAATCAGCCATGTGAAAGGGGTTCCTCTCATATCAACATATATAATATCATATAATGAAATTGAAAATTCTAATTCTTCCATACTATCCTATAATACATGAATGCCTCCCTTCTTCTCCCCTAATTACCAAGGCATATTAAAATCTCCAACTAAAATCAAGGGGATATCCTTGCAATTGTCTCTAAAAATAATCAACTCTTCCCAAATATTTATTCTATTCAAAAGAGAATTAGGAGTATACACATTCCAAAAAAACCAAAGGAACCCATCTTCTTTGTTAGTAAAGACACCTACTAAGTTATGTC
This sequence comes from Torreya grandis, assembly GCA_037957365.1. Taxonomy (NCBI): domain Eukaryota; kingdom Viridiplantae; phylum Streptophyta; class Pinopsida; order Cupressales; family Taxaceae; genus Torreya; species Torreya grandis. The sequence goes on from JARHVA010008391.1 coordinate 367,327, forward strand.
TAGATTTACAAAATAGTTGTCTGTTTAAATACTTACCATTACAAAATGTCACTAAACCTATAGAAAAACCAATAGAAATAAATAAAAAATCCATTTAATTATTTTATTATCATGGAATTTTTATCATAAAAAAATCTCTCATCCATCTTATATTCTTGAATAGCTAATACAATTGGGTTATGGCTAATTTTGAAATCCCTAAAAAATCTTTGTTTATTGGATATGTCCATACACCTTATGTTATAGGATATAAATTTAATTTATATATTTTTTTATTGTATTTTCCCCATTTAAGAGTGATAAATTATTGTGTTTCATCTTCTATATCCCCATATATCAACTTTTTAAGATTTTCATTCTTGGACAATCTACATGATTTTGAGGGAGAGATGATACATTTTCCCACTCTTCTAGTGGTTTTTTATGAGGTAACTATTCCTTTCCCTTTATTATCTTGACTTGGAGAGCTCACCTTAAAAAAAAATTACAACTCTTTCTTTTTTAGGACTATTTTATTTGGGGAGAAAGGTATTGACTATTTTTGAGTCATAGGAATATTCATGTTTACCATAGATGAATCAACCTCCCTAAACCCTGTCACTGAATCTACTAATATCTCTTCCTCCATATTTTGAAGAAAATAAAAATTATTTATTAAAAAATAATATATTTATTCTTAACATCATTCAATATAATAATATTTACCTTACAAGAACCCTAATATTTATTACATACCACCTAAACATCCTTGAGTGACAAGTCACCTTCCTTGAAATCATCCCCTATGCTTGATTACACAACTCTTAAATCTTCCACCATAGATATTATTTTTATTAAAATACTTGGGATATATAAAACATTATTATAAATTGGTTGATTATTAGATATATAGAGATGCCTATATTTTCCTTTAGGGATATGCTCCTCCAAGGTACTAGCCAATATTTCCACTACTTGGTCCTCCTTTCCAAAAACACTTCCACCAATCCTTCCAAGAAATTTACTATATAATTACCTCAATTTTTTCCTCTTAAATAACCCTTATTACTTCACTTAGTGATATGTTCCTCACGTATTTATGAGATACTACCAAATTTCTCCATACCCTTCTTTTGCCAATCTGGCATATCATTTTTGAATGCCTAAGAAGACTTATTATTTATCTAGGATGGGCATAAATTATTCATATGCCCAAAATTATTACACATAGATAAAATTAAATATAATATTTCATATTCTATTTTATGACACCTTTCTTCTTTAGATGTGTGTAGAAAAACTGATGAGGGAGGAAACTGGTTGACAAAAGCATTGACACAAAAATGAGTATGCATGAATCTTGATCTAGAATTTATAGATACATTAAAATAAATCAAATATCCAAATTTATTATCCACATGAATAAGCATATATTATTTTCAAATTTTAATAAGGATATTGGTAGCCTAACCCAAAAGGGCATAACATTTATGTCTTCTTTTTCTAGGTCAAAACAAGGCTTCCATTTCCTTGTAAAAGGCCAAACAGACCTAAGAACTAGGGCCATCCCACCAAAATTTGGGCATAGTACTTAGTACTACTCAAATGAATAAAAAATAACCCATTTTCATAGTTGAAATATCCATGTGGCCCTTATGATTCCATTTCCTCATTTCCCCCTATCTAAAAGAATTTATATTTGGCCTTAAACCTAAATTTTTTCCAATGAGTACACATTCCATCCTTGAAGAAGATCTTTGAATCAATGAATTAGAAACTTTAATGTGAAAACCCATAGTATCTTTTATAATCTAGAGTTACTCATTAGTTTTTATTTTTTTCTATTCAACAAGATTTCCTTTAAGTTTTGAGACCTAATAAAACTTACTTTGGAAATCGATGTTTGAATCTTTGACTTCTACCTTGTCAATCCTTTATTCCTCCTCTCTGACAGAGGGACCCCCTTATTTTTTATTAACAATTTCTACATCAAAACTTTACTTGAATGAATTTATAATAATGTTATTGATTATAAACTATTGGTCATCTCCATCACCATTCTCCCTCTCATAATCTATATTCAAAAAAAATTCCCGTTTCCTCTCTCCAACATCATTTTATCTCTCCATTTGCTTCTTTTAGAGTTCCTTGGGGTTTCATTTACAATTATTTTTGTATTTTTATTTTTTTGAATGTTATAAAAATTTATGGATTATTTGAATTTTTTTGACATATCTAATATCAGAAGTCATCACATTCAAAAGGTATAGGACTACCTATTAGATTTATCAACTTATTTGTTTTCCACCATTATTTATAATGGATAATTGTCACTTCTTTGATGTTATATTATATTTGGATACTAGAATCCATTGGTATTGGTTCATCACCATATACATCATGTTGGAAATGAACCTCATTACCTTCAAAAAGAAAAGTGAGGCACATAATTGTAGTATCCATTGTTGCACTCATATTGACCAAAACTGAATGTCAAATGTAGCTCATGTTCCAATACCCATATCACTATAGGGACCACTTTTGTTCTAAATGTGATGGGTAACATAATGTATCCAAACTATTATATAAATATTATAATATTTTTTAATTATTCTATAGTATGTCCTAACTATTACAAACATAGAACACTGCCAATTATGTCCCAATTATTAATATCAATCTTGAGTTACCCATAATAGTCCCCATTGATATTTGAAATAACGGTTATATCTTTTCATCATGGAAATATTCAAGTATTACCTATTGTGATTTTTACATTGGAATTTTTTGATATCAAATCTCTTTTTCATTGTTATTGCATAATTTGTATACTCCATTTTTATTTTTTTTAATTTGATTTTCTAATGCTTTATAATTATTTATATTATGTCATATGATTCAATGATAACTATAAAATTTGGATCCTTTTATACATATTAGATGGCCCCCTAACCTATGTTTAGTAGGTAGTAAAGATATCATATTATGCTAAAGTAATATATAAAGTATTGTGTGTAGAGCATGTTGGGCTATCGTGATATGTAGTAGATATTATGGTGACATTTTTTAGGATTCCACATTATTCAAATTATGTATTTTCATTTATTCCTTGTAATGTTGAATTAATTATTTTAACCAAGAGGGATGAATTGTATAAAAAACATTCACATGATAATTTTTTATGTTTCCTTGCCTTTATCTCAGGTTTGTTTTACATCCTCTATTGTTAGATTTAACTTATATACCTCAGGACCTATAGGTGTGAAGATATTATGTGAGAGATTATCAATGGGATAAAAAAAATTAAGCTTGTATAGCTATTCATATGTCATATCATGAGTAATATCATCATCACTATTATAATAATTAGAAACTATGCCATCTTACTACTCAAAATTTACCAATAAATGAATCTCAAATGTTTAGTTTTATTGTTAGTGTAGTATTATGGGTTCCTTTTGAAATTGATTTTCTCTACATCCTTGTCTTTATGTTCATATCTATGTACCTCAGATGTTATTTCCTTATGAACATATTGAGACAAATGGTTGATCTTACTTGATTCACAAATCTCATAAGTTGATATATTTTCAATTGGAATAGATTGCTTAGGTGGTACCATTTGAGTAACCCATTGTTATGTCAGAATGTAACATTTTGAAAAATTTAAAGGGTTCATCATATACATGCATTATCCATAATATACCATAAATTATGAATTTTACACTTAAATATAATGTGGATGGTATAACTTACATAATGTGTATATAAGTTATACCCAAGACTAAATTATAATGCAATGATTGAGACATGACTTAGAATGTAGCTTATACTATTTTGGCCCCCAATGTCACTCCTAATGAGATTTGGCCAATCGATGGGTTTTATGAATTATAAAATACTTTGATATACATGTCTATTTTTTGAAGAATATAATTAATAATACCCATGTTTTTTAATAACTCAATGCTATAAATATTTAGACGTCATCCATTATCAACTAGAACTCTCTTGATTCCATTATAATGAATATTGAATTGTATAAATAAAGGAAAATATTGATCAATAATATCCTTCAAGGGTATATTTTTTAATTCAAAATTTATTATAGTTTTAATAATTTTGATATATTACATAATATCCACAAAAAAACCATCTCTATGTCACGTGGTATTCAGGTTTCATGCAAGGCTTCATATACGATATCTTTATAAATAAAAGACTATTTTAAATGCTCTAAGATTGATAGCTTAACATGTGTATTACTTAATAATTTGATCATATCATACAATTTATATTTTATTACTAGTGTATGCCTAGGAGGAACATGTTGTATATTAATACTGGTTTAATAGGTTACACACCCTTTCCTTTTCATGTAGTAACAATGTGGACCATGAAATCCAATATAAGCCATGGGATAATAATGAGAGTGGGATGATAGATATAAATTGAATAGGATTTAAGTGGATACATGTGTTGATAAATACATGTTGGCACCTAGTGAAGTTAGAGAAAGGTTAAATGGTATTTCAATAATAATTATAAAGAGATATTAGATTTTGAGATTGTATTAAATCATTGTCTCTATTTTTAACAATTTGTTGTCTCTATTTGATTATATATTTAATTAATTTAGTAATATATTTAATAATAAAATTAATGAATACTAGTATGTATTTTATAAGTAAATAATCATTTGATGTATCCATGTTAAAAATAATTAACTCCCTTGAATCAAATCTATTTTTTTTAATTACTAATTCAAAAAATCAGAAACACCCTAGGTAAGCTAGGATAGCGCTAGAAGACTCAAAGGTTCGGTTAAATAAATATAAATATAAATGAAGGATTTAAAGGTAAATATAAATATACTAATCAAAATTACATTAACTATTCTTAATAAATATACAAATAAATAATTTATATTCATAATATCTAATTACAATGATAAATTATGGAAATATTCTAAATATAGATTGTGCAATACAAAATAGTAATTTGATTTTGTAATCATAAATAAGATACAAAAATTATCTTATTTATTATTTTATAGGTGGATTTTATAAGTTTAGGTGTGTATATAGTTAGATTGATGCTTAGGATTGATTCTCTAGATTCCATAAATTAACTCTCTTAGCCTAAATATTATCATCAAATTCAAGACACTAGAATTGATGCTTCTAACCAATTTTGACACTTTTATATAAATTCCATTTATGTCTATTATATGTCATTATAACCTTGTTAATTTTCTATATAGATCTCACATAGGTCTTTGATATCAATGTGTATCTCAAAACCCTATGTCATCTAATTAGGGAATGTGATCTTTTAAAACAAGGGTTACCCATTTTATAATTATCTATACCTACATATACAATACTCCAAAGAGGGCCTCAGACATATGTAGTTTTTTGTTATGTGGGATTGTGTGTGAATAATGGTGTGGTATGTTATATGTGATTTCATGTAGTGATCTAGGTTTCAAATTGAAAAGTGACACTCATGGAATATTATTTTAATGTTTCAAACCTATACAAATGTTTATCCTATGATTTTTATAAAAATAGGTAAGAATACGTTAGTATTGAAATATTGAGAAGTGTTTTTTATTAGGAAGTATTACATGTGTGTTTGAGGTATACTTGATGATAATAACTTTTATTTTACTTATATTTAAACCATTTATTTTTAAATTATTATAATGGAGGGTTAATTAATAAATGTTGGACAAAATTTAAATGTTGATATATTTACAAATTTTAGTCTTTGTGAGTTACAAACACTAGTGTTGTAATTCAGACACTAGTATCAATGCTAATGTTCATGTTTGAATGATATTGTCTTGGATAATAGAGAATTTATGAAGATCTATAACTAATAGTAAAGGATAAATATTTGGTTTAAAACATAATTTTGGATATATGTGATCTAAATAATCAAAATAATTATGTTAGACCATAATATAAGCATTTAAACATAATGAGATGGTGAATGTGACCATTTCAACTATGAAGAGGTTATGAATAAAAGGGTTGAGCCTTGAATAATATTTTATAAGTTTGAAAGACTAATTTATCATATAAATTCTAAATTTATAATATACAATAAGATTACCGTAATTAAATTAAGTGGTGTTAGTGTATTATAATAACTTGCCCCATGGTGAAAATAAAACATGTTCATAACATGGAGGGTATACCATCGATTTAATATTATGTTATCCTTAACACTATAGGATAAAGTTAGTGAAACTCATGAGAAATGTGTGAGTATAATTTACATGAATTAAATGTATGAGAAATGATTGAATAAATTGTAAACTAAACATAAGTTCAAGATATTTATTGGACTCTTCGATGGTTTTTTCTCTAGTTTATATAGGTGATACGTTGATGTACCAAGTTAATCTATAATAAAAATGGAAACTGGTTAATTTTTTTGAATTTTAATTTATGTTCTTTGTCTTCATTTCTATTATTTTGATTTTATTTTAGTATTAATTTTTTTATATTAAATTATCTTGATTTTATTTTATTGTTATAATCTTTCTTTAGGTGATTCTAAAAAAATATTTAGTACTCAATATCATGTATACATACTTCATATAACATTTACAACTATTTTAATTATTCTTATCTATATTATTATCATAAATTATACCTTTAAGGGACATAATAAATTAATGAATCTCTCAATATATAAAGGTGAAATTACTTCCACATTGTAGATAAAGGAATAGGGGGTTTGCCCAATGGTTTTATTAATACTCATATGATATTCCCATTAGGTTTATATAATATAGTTATGACAATATTCACCATGTTTATAAATATTTTTACTTAATATATTAGTAATATTCAAAAAGGTTTTATAAGGGTGGACCTCCCTAGGAAAGGGTTAGATGTGTGCCTGTAAATTATGATTTACATCTCCCTAGAGGGGGATCACATGGTAATATTATCTCATCATTTTTTTATCCTAAATCATTTCAAGGGATACCTAATAAGTATTATTTTTTTTTGATAAAGTCATTATAAGTGTTTGTTAATAACTTGAAATGTAATCCTTTGGTCGATATCATCTACCAGGGGATCATCTTGCTCTTGGTCAAAAGGGGGGAACCCATTTTGACCAAGAAGGTTATGGAAACCATCCACATTACAATCAAGTCATAATGTGGATGGAAATCCACACTAAATTCCATATCATGAACCTATTATAAGGAAATTTTATCTTGTTCATGCTTAAGGCATATAACAAAGTGACTTAAAAATATATACTGAAAATAACATCACCAATGATAACATAAAAAATGACATATCTTTTCAAAATTATTTTTTAATTTATATATACAAATTTAGAGGAATGGTCACATCAGATAAAAATGGTATATATATTTATACCACTCTAATTTATCTATCAATCCCTATAAAACACATCTAAGATATCTAGAGATGGTTTTGAAATGGTCACCTATTAGAATATCTTAATTATCAATATAACATGATCATGTATTATATGGATATGAACAAAGGACATATCACTAACCATAATATATTCATGCCAATTATTTATTCTAGGGATGTTTCTAATGTCAAATTCATCTAAGTAGGTAATCAAACTATTCACTATATCTCTATCTGTAAGTAATATATTATTTTATTTTATATATATCCTCACATTATTAATTAAAATTTATGAATCACATTATAGTTTTATATATTTTATCTTTAAACAATATGTGGATTGTAAAACTAAAATAAATTCCTCATGCTATTCTGTAACATTGGTATAATAAATGTTCAATCAGTATGATAATAGCATGGTAGTTTTAGAGGATAAGGATGTAGGTGATGAAGTCAAGGGTAATTGAAAGCATGACTTTGAGCCCTCAATAGAGAGAATGGCTAAGGTTATAGAAGGAATTGATTTGTTAAAGGGGAAACATCTATGTAAAAGGAGAAACCTCTATGGAAAAGGATAAACCTATATGGAAAAGGATAAATATGGGATATATAGGGATGTTAAATAGAATGGGAAAATATAATAAGAGAAAGAGGTTTTTTAAGAGAATTTGTTAACCCATGCTAAAATGAATCTGATTCTAGGGGATTTGGAGTTGAAAAAGGGGATACTTAGGTGGTTCATGAAATTCATAAATTTTTTAGAGGGATTTAAATTAATTAAGGATCAAGGTGTCTCAAGGAATAATAAATCAAAATGTCTATGGAATTGAAAGCTCTATATGACAAGTGTTTGGTACTAGAAAAGGAGATCCAATGTATTTAGTGAAATATTGAGAGTCTAAATCATTTTAGTAAGAATGTTGTGGAAATTTTCATTAACATGGGTAATATATTAAAGTTTTTGGTGAAAATAAGGATTGAATATAGGATCTTGACCAAACAAGTTAATAAGATCAAAGGTACTAGTAAAGGGAATGATGTGGATATTGAATCATCTAGAATTGAGTATCTGGAACATGATTTGATCAATATGTCTCAAATCTAGGAACTAGCCCTTGAGGGTATGTCTAATTAGTGCGAGTATTTATTTTTTAAATATATTTAGTTAATATTTATTATTTATTTTTTTGTTTTGGTTAATTAGGCTTTAATGTTTTTATCTAGTGTTTTAGGCTAGTATTTTTGTTTTTTATAAAGGGTTGGGCCCTATTTTTAACCCCTCTTTTTACCAATTAAAAAAAAATTTTGATCATAAGGTGTTAATAATAAAATAGTAACCATGACATTCAAATCATATTAGGACCCATTAGCATAATGTTCCATGTCTTGTTCACATTGGTACACATAAAAAATCGTGATGAATTCCAATTTTACCAAGTTTTAGGGAGTAAATTTAAGATCAGACTACATAAATAACATGACCCACTTAGCTATGTATTCAAAGAGATAATTATTAAACATTATATACCTCAAAGGATCAATATTCAAAATAACATTAGTCTCAAAATCACCATCCCCTATTATACCCATGTGACACATGATGAGCTTCAAGTGGGGCATATGTATACACATAATATTTTAAAACATTATCAATTACTAACACATTCTCTCTTGTAAAATCCTATCGATTCTCAATCTCTCTTAGTACACACCTTAAAGGGTGAACTAAGAAAGGGGTGGGTAGACCATTAGTGCTTCACAATATTATTTTCCCATATACCACCACTTGAAATCAATACAAACCTCTCTTATACACTTCCTTAAGGTTTGACACCTCCATTACACACTCCTCTAAGAAATTCACTGCCTTATACAACCTCTATCTAAGCTAAAAAACTCTTTTTGACATTTATCAAATAAATTTAGCCTGGGTTGACCCTGTACATAAATTATATTACCATGTTAGGGGACTCTATCAGCCTTGGCCAACCTAGTATAAATCATTTAGTGCCTATATTTTTGTCTAGAAAAAATAATAACTAATCATAAATTTCCATTGAGTTGTATTTATTTTAATAATAAAAATGTCTGAATATTATAATAAATGGCTCTTTTTCTATGCTCATCATCATATTTTTCAAATAGGTTACCCAAGACATGCTTAGTGGTAGATACATATAGTAACAAGGATGTATCTAAAATAAGTGGCATCATACATAAATGATTATTAGATATTATTTGATTTCAATGAAATCCCTTTGACATTATTCATTCCATTAGAACTTGGTACCTTTTCATAATAGTAAATAAAATGGTTTTAATTTATTATATAATTGAGCTATAAACCATTGAATAAATTGGATTATTTATTGTAATCTTCTTAGTTGGTTCAATCCAATGGGTAGAGGAATATAAAAAATATCCTTTAATTTCTTAGGATCAACCTTGATACCATGTTGGTAATTGATAAACCCATATAATTTTATGGATGTAACATGAAATATAAATTTATTATAATTTAACCATATGTTGTACTTTTATAGTTTTTCAAACATTTTTCACAAATATTTAACAAGGTTTTAATATTTATTTAATTTTATATTATATTTCATGTAATCATGAAATATATGTGGCATAACCATTTGATAGGTTAAACCAATGATTTTAAGACTTAAAGGCATACCAACATAGGAAAATTTACCCCAAGGAGTGGTAAAGGTATTTTTATATTGATTGATAGGATTTATCTTAATTTTATTATAATTAGTGAATCCATCCATAAAAGAGAGACTATCATACCCAATGGTAGAATAAAAAAAATCATGTTTAGGTAGATTAAACTAATCCTTAATATACAATTTATCTAACTATATAGCATTTAAGCATACACTAATGCATTCAAGCTTATAATCCTATATAGTGTTATAAATACAAGTTGAATAATAAATATATTTTATTAACCTACATTTAAAAATCATTGGATTTCATTTGTAACCAATAAGGTAAATCTAGTATGCATCCTTCCAGAAAAATTATTAACTAGATTTGTATTAGTATGGATAATTATAATATCAACTATTATTGATGGATCAATACCATATATATAAAAATAAGACCAAGAAAATAAATTTTTAAAATTGTGTAATATATCTCTATGGAATTTATCTTTTTTAGGTTTAAGATATAATCCTTTGACAAACTATTCAAACCATCAAGAGAGGCAAAAAAGAATCTAACTCCCTTCCCAAGGATCACAAAAATTAATTCATATAACTACTTCACATGTTATATTAATTAATTATTTGGATTATGAAATCCATTTCTACCCCTTTCCTACTATTTTTATAAGTCATAAGTTTAAAGTATTTAATGGTAAAGGCAATCTTTCTCATCATATCAAAGCTTTATATGTTTTGTGTCTTGATTTTGTGAAAAATGAAAAACTATTAACTAAGGTATTTATTATATAAGTATTAAGTATTATACCTTGGATCAATTTAACACCCTACCATCAATCTCTATACACTATTCAAATTATTTTTTCCAATAGTTTTTAAGTTTATTTTTCAACGAACATTAACCAATAGTTCACATTTTTTGGGTTTCATCAACTTAAAAAATGACCCAATGATGATGTTATTGGGTATTTGCTTCAATTAATTACAATTACACACACTTTTCCTAATATGAAATTTAAAATTATAACCTCTTAGTGTTTTGTTCAACCTTTTTAATAAAATATGATTTTCAACTCATACCAATAATGTAATGAACTTTGTCATGCAATTATGAACTTTGATATCTAGCTTATAAAGGTCATCATGTTTAAATATGGGACAAATTACCTCTAATATATCTAATTATCAATATAAATCAACACTTAAATTTAAGTTTAATGATGTTATTTTTCCACCTAATAATAAGACTAGGAATTTTGTCAATGTAATAACTCAACCACATGATAGGTTTGTCCTTCAACAACAAAAGTGAAGCAAATTAACATGGTTAAATGAGAATCCTCACTAAGTGATTAAATTATTTGTTAAACTTTTACATTCACTATGGGATTTTGACCTATCTCAATCATTACCTAATAACTATGATCCTAGTGCTTATTATTATTATTATTATTATTATTATTATTATTATTATTATTATTATTATTATTATAGATAGTCTAATAATACTACAAATAAATGTTTCTTAGCAAAAGATAATGTTTGAAACTTAATTTATAAATAAAAAAATATAATTAAAATGACACAATATTAATTTGAATTAATTATTTTTTCAACTAAATCAACATCTAAAATTCTCTACCAACACTCTTAAAATTCATGTTACTTACAAAAAATGTTCATGTGATAGCTCAAAAATAGTATTTACCATTTTATAATTCTTATCCAAAATATGTATTCATAGGTGTGGTCACAAAATCATGTAAGTAGATTATGTCAGTTACATTAAATATGACTATGAGATCGTATAGGATAATTCTAGTAATGTACCACTATTTATACATGTTTTAATAGATACATATTACATATTCAAGGCTAAAAAAATCATTATGATTGATAATGGTTCAAGTATAACTATGTGTACAATGTAATTTATTAATAATTTTGGCTAAATTTATGAATATTGATATGGTACAATCATTGTTATTAAAGGATATAATGGTCTTACTCAAGGAGTAGTTTGGGATGTCACATTACTTGCCACCATAGGTCCTAAGACCGTTTGAATTTGGTTTCATGTATTACCAAATTATGGGGTGTATGAATAATTACTTAGATGGTCATGGCTCAAAATTATTAAATCAATCTCATCTGCATTACACCAATGCTTAAAGTTTTTATATTATAACAAATTGGTTACGATTCAAGTCATTCCTTATGAGTAAAAAATATAAGTTCCATTTGAGCTATTACCTAAAGAGATACTAAAAATAATAATCATATAACCTTAAATGAATACATATATATGTTAATTACCTACTTATCCATTGATAAGGGTAGTTTTTACCACAACCTATTACACATATTAAATATAAATCTCATAACAAGGGTCCAACCATATGAAACAACATTTAGACTAAGAAAAGTGATCTTATACAAGAGAATAATGTGGATATCATAAAAGATCATAATGATAATTATTAAAATAGTAGTGACAATGATTCTAGATAATATTTAGTTTGTGATTATACTGATGATGATATGTTGACATTCTTAGATTCATGGCCCTTAATACATCTAAATATTTAATATGAATATAAGATGGCATCTCATTATGCATAATATGGTCACAAATGATTATATAGATGGTTTTATTTTTAATAATTCATTTCTAACCCTATGTTATTAAAATAAACAATCTATTATATATAACATTAGGAAGAAATTATGTTTTTATGATTCTTCCAATTTTTACATTGAATTTCCCAACAAATAAAAATATAAATTATGATAGATGTATAAATATCACCATGGAATGAGTGATTTTAATTTGTAATTGAGAGTATAAAATTAATTTTATGATATTTTTTTGGTATTTTTCCATAATTTTAATTAAAATGCATAAGAGGAACATAAATAAAAAATAAAATGGGAGAGCAACCCGTAGCAAAAAAAATAGATTACTACTATGATTACTCAATAACATAAAAATAGATGGAAATATCTCATCTCACATGTAAATGGAAATGGTTAAAATATATATATAATTATAATAAAGAGATTATTTAAATCTTATAATATTATATGAAATTATATTCCCTATATGTGACATAAAATTGACTCTCTCAAGTTTATAATGTAAATTTCATGAAATTAAAACATTTTACACACAATATGATAAAATGAAATAAATTTATGTATTTATCCATTAATGAATAATAAATCAAGTATCATAAAAAAATAATATATAATAACCATGATATTATAATTTGATTGTTAAATATCAAAATTAGATTTCATTAGCAAATTCTATGAAAAATCGTACAACACTTAAAATTATAGCTAGCCCTTCTTTAAGGCCGAGAGGAAAAGAGACACATTGAAATTAAATTCATGTATTTTATACTCACTTGAACTTCCAAGGTAATTAGACAAATATATTTAACATAACTTTACCTCGCAACCTCATTATGACCTAATTTGAGTTTTCCCACTTTTTCATCATTACATATCTAGGGAATTTTATAAAATACTTGATACATGATAATAATATTAAAATGTTTTTATGAATTTTCAAATATATATTATTTATTAATTCACAAATAATTTAATTTGAGCACTTTACAAAATCACTTTTTTATTAACTCAGATCCACCAAACACTAGGTCTTTCAAACACACTCGAGACATAAATGTATCCTTAATTAGTATTAAATGATGGATTCATAATATTTATTCAATGTTGATTTACACATAAAATATTATTTTACAATTATATATTTTGAGAATAATAAAAAAATCATGACACTTGGAATTCTTAGAATGACAAACATTAGGTCAGTTCATAAAGCCTTATCCATTTGATGATAGAGTAAAAAAAAAATCAGGTCATGAACACTTGAATTTCCTTATATAAAGCACTTATTATTTTATCCTTGAAGCATAATTCACTTCTTCACCCTTAAAATTATGTCCCATATAAAATATTGTTAACCAAAATGATGACTAAATGAAGGGTCCATTTAGAGAAGTTATTTATGGGAAATGGAAAACCTAAGTGATTTGATGGTAAAATTCATAAAGTAAAAATTCATTGATTTAAATTGACCTCTAATTTATTAGTAAAACACAATTATATGTGTTATCTTAAAATTTTAAAATTAAGGAAAATATGTAGCATTATATGTAGTACCACATTCTTTGGCTAAATGTAAGATAATCCTAGAATATTTATCCTTATAAACTTACCTACTTGTGGATGAATGTGAATGATATGTCATATATGATCACATGTTCTAACCTAAAAGACTAATAAATGTTTCACTTATTCTAATAATGTGGGAAAAGAGCACTCATTTCTATGATAGATTACAACACATTTGAAAAGTTTTCCTCTATGAAAAAATGTACTTTTAATTTTTTTTTCTAAAAAATATATATTTAAGGATTAAATTATACCCTCCATTATATTTATCATTAAAATATCATTACAATGCTTTGAATAGGATCTGAAACATATTTTGGACCTAAAATATATGGCCAAATTGATGTATGCTTTTTGGTAAGTCCCAAAAAAATTAATCTAATTTTTATGAAAATTTGAAAATTATGCAACATTTAAATTGAAATTGGGCTAATAATTTTTAAGAGAGATAGATAGTATTAAATTAGTTTCCAATATTTATAAAATATAGTATTGAATACATTAATGAAGAATGTGTAAATCAATAATGTTACCTCAAAAGAAAACACAAATGTAATCCACATTTTATTAAGTCGGGAACCATCAAATAGAAAATAACACCACATATATTATAAGGTTTGATAATTTTGAATCTCTAAGTACAATATTTGATGAAGACAAGAGAAGAGAAAAAAATGACCTCAAGCTATACCAAGTATCTCAATATGAGCTAGATCAAGTCAGTATAATGAGAGAAGAGAGACCAATAAATAGATCTAAAGTAAGAAGGAGATACAAAGAATATGAAAATGACTTGCACAACCTTATTATTATGTGCCAAATTTCTATAATACCATTATGGATGAGAGGATTGTATGTGACAAGTTTTGGGGGAGTTACATGTGAATGTAACTCTAAGATTCCATACAAGATGACATAAGAGGTGTGACACCTCATAAAATATAGATTATGTGAATTATAAATTCACATAATATAAAATCATACACACACATGATTAGACTTAAGATTTAAAAATAAGTGAACCCAAATAGGATTAATCTTCAACACTCCCCCTTAAACTTAATTTTTAGTTAGAAAAATGGAGAAGAATTTTGTAAACAAGGGAGGGAGTTGACATAACATAATTATCCCCTAAAAGGAAACTTATATAAAGAGAAATTAAAAATATTTTGAGATAATAAATAATACAAGGAGGTTTTTCTAATAAAGTTGTAAAAGAGTGATCATCATCAATCTCCAAGAATCCTCTTCAGACAAGATGGTTAATCCGTAAAGGATAAAGGACCAATAAGAAGGAGAGATGATCCACTAAAACCTATAAAACAAATAATATAACACCAATATTCATGTTAAGTAAACAATATTCCATAATAATATTATCTACTTACAAATAATTGAATAAAAGTATATTCAATATAAAGAAAAATAGAGTAAAAGACAAATTCCATCATAAAATGTGAATCCTACATGAAAAAAAGAAGTTAGTCCATAATGATTAGCTCCAAAAAATCATATTTCCTTCACAAATTATAAGAATAAGTAATCAAAAAAAAAAGTAATACATTAAACATTTATCAAAATGGACACAAATATGTGTCACTTTTTAAAAGATGTTCTATGTGAGACAATTGAAAATTATCATAAGAAGACACATCAAAGTCTGAAGAAGATACAATTGGTTTCAAAATCCAAATTATTTTAAACTTTAAATGAGGTGATTGAGAGGTTTACAAATAATTCAATATGTCATTATTGTATTTACCACAAGATTTTCATGAATGCAATTTCTAATATTTACATATATGATGCCCATGTTTTCCACAATGTTCACAATTTTTTTACTTTGAAATCAAAGTATGAACATGAAAAGCATTATAATCAAAATAAGTATTATGAGAGTTAAAGTCCTTAATTGAGGGAGACATTATGATTTCAAATATTCATTATAATTGATGGAAGCATTAAAACCAATTCCTATACAATTTACATTAGATTTAAGTAAAAGAGGTTCAATCATACCATTTTCACTCTTACCAATACCACTGTTAGAATAACCTATAGATTTCATGATTTTTAATCCAAGGTTAGAAATAAGATGTTGAGAATAAATAAACTCATTAATAGATGAAAAATAAAAATTACATGTTTGTGTATTTTTAATAGATGCAAGTTTGGTGGTTAGCGAGTCAACTCAAATTTGTATTTCACTTAATTTTTTAATGTGTAATTTTGGAAAATAATAGTTTGGTTTTTACATTCAAATTGATGATTTAATGAAATAATTTAAATGTATTCTAAATAATTTAGTGCTTAATATAATTTACTAATGAATTATTTGTCTTTTTAAGCCACCTTAAATCCATTATGACAAAAATTGAAAAAATTTAAGTCACTTAAATGTATGCCTTACTTATAATGAATTTGCCAATATAATGCATGTCAAAAAATATCTAGCTAAAAAAAGACAATATAATATCTAAGTGATATTATAAATATATTTAAATAACTGATTTGAACTAAAATATTTTAAATGGTACCAGATCAAATTATATTTTGGGAAAAAGAAAAAAATTAAAGAAAAATCAAGTTTTGAATTATGTCACATGAAAAGTTCTTAAATTTGAAAATATTTTAGAAAATGAATATTAAAATCCAAGTTAATGATAAGGATAATGACCACATTTCATATGATAATATTTACCAAATGTCAAAAAAGAAGGTTTGAGCTTACAAACCACAAGGCACACATAGTACTAAAACACTAAACCAAGTTTATAAATAGAGGATTGGACTTTAATTTTAAAAACAATCAAGTGCAATTACCTATTTTGAAAAGTATAATATTTGATAAACTTTTTTGTGCATGGTGTTAAATGGTTTTAAAAAACAAATTAACTCAATCAAGATTGTTTTGATTTGTTTTGAAATTCCAAAATCATAAATGAAATGCTATACACCAAAAGACAAGTAAAAAAGGGGTGAAAACATATGGAAAAATATAAATACGGTAAGATTACTTGTCATCCATGAGATTAAAGTTGAATTTTAACACATTAAATGTTATGCATGTAACCTATCACATGTAATGGGGTAGGAATAGTTGACATGTAGCTTTCTTGTTTTTGTTTGATGTTATTTCATATTTATCTATGTATTTATTTAATTAGTAGGTCAGCTTATGGAGTAACCATGGCCTAGGTAGACTATAAATAGGAGGTCATGGGTAGTTTTTTATCATCATATTATGAATTCTACTCTTATTGAAGCTTTTGGAGTTAATACCCTCAAAGTGGCTTGTCTTTTATTGATATATTCTACTATATTTCAATCGTATTGTGATTGTTTATTATTATTCTACTTTATTGTTGAAGTAATTTCATTACAAGTGGTATCAAAATTATGCTTTGGGTAATCTTATGGGCAAAACCCTAATTTTACATATTTTCCTATGTCTTACAATCCTCTATGAATTTTCCTTCATTTTTTTACTAGAGTTGGGGAATTAATCAAGGATATCACAAAATAGAAATTAGCATTTGGAGGTTAGTTTCGTGTGAGTTATTTTGATTTTAGTTTTTTTAATAAATTTTCTCTATAATGAGAAATTAAGGTTATTTTTAGGATTTATTTACATTTTTGGAAATCTTAGAAAATTTTATCTAGGGTATATTCTTTGTATTTTATTATTTGAGGCTAACATAAGTACAAAATTGCTTAGTCAAAGTTGGGTCAAAAGTGTCAATCATGAACAACATTGTCAAACCCTTTTATGGTAGGATTGCAAACTAGGGGCCAAAGAAAGGATGCTAAAAATATAGGTAAAAATAATCAAAAGGAAGATAAGGATTTAGAAGTGGAGTTACTAGATCATTTGTACTAGGGTTATCTGAGATAGATCACAAAGTGAGCCATCCTGAATATAATGTGTAAGGCATTCAAAGTGAAATGCAAGGCATACAATCTAAGATGAAAGCCATATAACCTAGTTTGGAAAATATCATGATGGATTTACAAAATAATTAGCCAAATCATCTAGCTATCACTATTACACAACCCCACCATGGTATATCTCCAAACTAGTATAATCCAAATCTAAGTACCTTTACATAAAGGAACTTATTACTAAAGGTAGATATGTGTAAATTTGATGGAAAGGATCCACTCAATTGGATTAACCAAATGGATAATTTTTTGGATCTACATCAAATCTCATGTGAACACATGGTTACCATGGCATCCTTGTATCTATAATCTGAATAATTCATTTTGTATCGATGGTTATGCACTCAAAAGAAAAAGATGACTCTCAATGTCACTTGGTCAATTTTTATAGAAGATTGTCAATTACTCTATAAAAATAGTGTGATAGATAATTACTTCAACCAAAAGTCAAAATTGTGAAAGATTGACTCAGTCAAGGATTATATTCATCATTTTCAGAACCTATCTTTGTGTGTGGATATAATTTCTAATAATAACTTGAATGAAATATTTTTGGGTGACCTCAAGGACCACATTCAACATGAGGTACATATGTTTAATCCACTTAAGGTTTCTAATTCTATTATCATGGCATGTAGGGTAGAAGAAAAATTAATATCTAACAAGTATCCATTCACTCACTTTAGATATCATAACATATTGACACCATCATTTCCTCCACCTACAAGATTGACCCCTAAGTAAATTAAATAAAATCATGTAAAAGGATTATGCTTTAGCTATGACAATAAGTGGATTAAAAGAAATATATGTGCTAAGAAGAAGTTATTATACATTAAGGGATCCAATGAAAATGATGAATATGATGTTTCCTCCAATGATGATGAGGAAGAGATAAAGGAGGTATGTAAATATTCCCAACCTACAATCTCTTGCCATGCACTTTCAATTATTAACACTCTTCAAACACTTAAGGTGGTGGGTTTTCTCAAGAAATAGAAGTGATAGTGTTGATTAAATTAGGGAGAACACATAACTTCATTAACCATAGTTTGGCCACTTAATTGAACCATGTTATTTACCCAACACTAGAATTTTAGTTCATGATTGCAGATAATGACACAATCAATTATTCATGGAAATACCATAGCCTTAATATTTATATGGGTGATTAAAATCTATATTATTCTATGTTTTTTATTCCTATGGGTGGTGCAAACATTATTTTGGGATTCCAATGGCTCACAACCTTGGGTACAATTGAGATGAACTTCCAGTAACTATTCATGCACTTTCATTCTGAAAGAAGGAAAATTTATCTATGTGGATTACAGTGAATATATCCACAATTTATTAGTTCACATCAAATGACAAAGATTATAAAAATGGGGAAGAAGGATTTATAACACAATTATATTCCATATAAGTTCAACTCACAAATCCATCTACACATCTTGATCTACAAATGATTATTAATAACCACCCATCTATTTTTGAGGCCATTCCAAAAGGACTACCACCAAAAAGAGAAAATAATCATGCTATTTAACAACTTATAGGGAGTAAACCATAAAATATGACCATATAGATATCCATATATACAAAAGAGTGAAATAAAAAATATGGTCTATGGGATGTTGGAGGTAGGGATCATCAAGAAAAGTCAGAGTGCATATTCATCACTAGTTTTTATGGTGCATAAAAAGGATGACACATGGAGGATTTGCCCAGATTACAAGGAACTCAATAAATACACCATCAAAAATAAGTTTCCTATTCCATTAATTGATGATTTAATTGATGAATTTCATGGTGTTTTTTCCAAGGTACCATCAAATTAGAATCAAGGAAGAATATGTTCATAAAACCATTTTTAAAAATCATCAGGGCCATTATGTGTTTTTGGTAATTCCCTTTGGTCTTACAAATCCACCATCTACTTTTTAAATCTTGATGAACACTTTTTAGGCCTTTTTTAAAGAATTTTGTGCTAGTTTTGTTTAACGACATATTGATTTCTAGTAAGACATGGGAAACACACTTGAAACATGTGAAACAAGTGTTACTAATTTTGGAGCAACATCAAATTTATTAAAATCCATCCAAATGTGACTTTAGAGTATAGGAGGTATAGTACCTAGGTCACATTATATCCCATGAAAGTTTTAATAATAAGATCAAAGCTATGCTAAAATGTTAAATATCCAAAACTTTCAAAAACCTCTAAGGGTTCCTACGACTAACATGTTACTACCAAAGATTTGTGAAAGGTTATGGTAAAATAGCATATCTACTCACTAAATTTCCAAAGAAGGATGTTTTAACTATAATCATGTATCCACTAAAAAATTTGGGCAATAGAAAGTAGATATGTGCACCACCCTAGTTTTAACTACTCTAGACTTCTCAAAGACATTCATTATTGAATATGATGCTTCTAGATAAGGTTTGGGAGAAATAATAATGTAGGAAATAAGAACCCTTACATTTAAAGTCATCAATTCAAAGATAAGAATGTACAAAAACTTGAATCTGACAAATAAATTATGGTTATTCTTCATGAATTCAGATAATGGAGGCTCTATCTAATGGGTAGACACTTTAAGGTGAAAATAGATCATGATAGTTTCGAATAACTTTTTGACTAAATATTAGCATCTGAGGAAAAATATAAGTGGGTAAAAAAAATTTAGGTTATGAGTTTTAAATCATATACAAAAAATTTAAAGATAATTTAGTAGTAAATGTATTATTTAGACAAAATACATCCACAAAAGTATTACTTTGTATAATGTCCATGTTGTAGGTAGACTAGGTGGATGAAACCAGGTTAGAGTGGGAGATGGACAAGGATACATAGGTTTGGATTCAAAATTTATAGCATGGTACTATATCCTCTAAAAAATTTGAATGGAAAAGAAATTCCCTATTATATAAGGATAGGTTATACTTGTGTAAAGATTTAGAGATGAAGCATAAGATTCTTGTAGATTTACATTCATCTCCAATTGGGGGACACTCTCGGTTCTTGAAAAATTATCATAGAATCAAGTGAGAAATATTTTGGGAAGGACTCAAGGGAGATGAATTTTTTTTTTTGGTAGGATGTTTTATATAGAAACAAAACAACGGTGAGATAGTTAAGACCTCAGGTATGTTACAACCTTTATAAATTCGTAGTTAAAGGTGGAAAGATGTTTCCATGGATTTCCTCATAGATTTTCCTAATTATAAAGGTAGGAATGTTATGTTTGTAATTATAGATAGGCTTAACAAATATGACCACTTTTTTCCCTCTCACGCCCATTTATAATAAGTATAATAGAAACTATTTTTTTAGGTAGTTCTAAAATTACATGAAACCCCAAAAATAATTGTAAGTGATCATGATCCTATTTTCACTAGTAATTTTTTAGACTAAACTATTTTCCTATTTGGGTACTCAACTAGCCCATAGCTCATCTTACCAACCCTAATCTGATGGACAAATAGAATTGGTGAATAAATGTTTATATGGGTATCTTCATTGTTTTGTATCAAATAAATAATGTTGGGTTTAATGAATACACTTGAAAAATGGTGGTGTAACACATCTTTCCACACCTCTCCTAAAATTTCCCCATTTATATCACTCTATGGTTACCATTTACCTTCCATAACTTCTTACTTAATGGTTAAACCAAGGTTTGAGATGTGGAGGATAATTTATCATCAACAAGAGGTTTTGGATAGTTTAAGAGAGAATTTAGTCTTGGCACAAAATAAGATGAAGAAGCAAGTAGATCAACATCGTATTGAGTGACATTTTGACATGGGTGACTAAGTCTTCACACATTTTGATCCTTATAATTAGATGTCCTTAAAGCAACAAAAAAAAGGACAACAAACTTGCTCCTAATTATTATGGCCCTTATCAAGTTTTGCAAAAAAATTAGAAGTGTGGATTACAAGATGGAGTTTCCTCATTCATCTCACATACACCCATAATTTAAAAAAGGTCATTGGATAATAAGTTTTAGCCTAGAAAGAAATGACAAAACTATATGAAGAAGGATGAGTCATTTTAGAACCAAGGAAGATCCTACAAATATGTAGTAAGAGGTTGATAACTAGAGAGATTAAGGCATATTTGATCAAGTGGAAGAACTTGAGCAATGAGGATACAACTTAAGAGGGTGAATATTTTTTGTAACAACATCCGGTGTTTTTCAATGTTGAGGACAATTTTTTTTTAAAGTGGAAGTAAATGCTACACCTCTAACCTATCATATGTATCGAGATAAGAATAGATGACTTGTGGCTTACATTTCCCTCTTTGATAATATTTCACATTTATTTATAAATTCATTTGTTTAGTAAGTCAGCCTATGGATTAATAATGGCCTAAGTAAGCTATAAATAGGAAGTTGTAAGTACTTTTTTTATAATCATATTGTGAATTTTCTCTTATTAAAGATTATGTAGGTTGCCTCCTCGAAATGGATTGTCTTTTATTTATATATTATATTTTATTTTATTTATATTATGATTTATTATTGTTATTCTAATTTATTATTTAAGTAATTTCATTACATTAAAATAAATCACTTTATTTAAACACATTACACTTAGAATCATTAAATGAAACACTAGTGTTCAAGAAGGATAAATATGTAACACATTATCATGAAAATGTAGAAGTAAAATTCCAAGGAATGAAATTTTACAATAAACAACATAAACATTAAATTCCTCATGAAGAATAAAGGATATTGGATCCATGAAAAAATTATGAATTACTCATTAAATCTAGGATAAAATGAATGATAACGAGAACATCTAGACAACACATCAAAATGTCACGATACTTGATAGGTAAAGGGGCATAAAAAAGTAGTAAAATTCCTTGAAACAGAATAACAACATACATAAATTAAAAAAAGTTTCAAAAAAATAAGGACATGTTGACGAAGCCCTAAAATTAAAAAAATTCCAAAAAAAATAGCAATGTATAATGAAAAAACCAACCAAAAGTATAGTTGGTTAAAACATGAAGGTTTTACACTTGTTATAAAAGGATGTCATGCTTAAATTGCCAAAGGCAAAATCTTAATACTATACCTCCATATAATTAGGGAGAAGGCACCACATAAGGAAAAAATAAGGTGTCACCATGCAAATTATTTAAAAAAAAGAATTATGAGGTTAATATAACATTAAGAAAATTATAATACAAAATATTTAGAAGGCAAAAATATTTAAAAAATAACCAAAGGAATGAATTATGAAATGACAAACTAAAAATTCAGATTAATAAACTAATCCAAGAGCATTATTAATATCCAATAAAATAAATAAATCAATTTTTAAACCTCACACAAGAGAATAAAAGGCCAAACTTCCATAATCCAAAGAGCCTACCAAAAAATGTAAAAAAAAATATAACACTTGGCTTTTGTTCCACCTTGAACCTTTACAAACCTCAAGAATGAATGTTACAAAATTCTTATCTATGATAACATATTATATTATTTTATAATATTTATATAATATAAAATTAAATTTAATGAATAATAATGTGTAAATAAATAATGTTAACTTAAAATAATGAACAAATGTAAGGCAAGATTTGTCAAGTGGGGAAATAATCAAATAAAGAAAAACCCCACATCTATTACAAGGCTTGAAAAGTATGAATATCTAAGTAAACTATTTAATGAAGACAAGATAATATAAATAATAATATCCTAAATACATAACAATTATCTCAAGATAGACAATAGCAAGTTAGTATAATGAGAGAGGAGAGCTCAATAAATAGAGCTAGAGGAAAGAAGAGGGAGTTACAAAGAATCTCATCATGACTTGCACAACCTTCTTAGTGTGTGTCAAATTTCCCTAATACCATTATGAGTGAGGGGGATGTGTGTGGTAAGTGTGTGCATGGGGAGGGTGGGGGGACTTTAATGTGAATGAAACTCTAAGATTCCCTAAAAGAAGATAAAATATATGTGAGACCTCATAAAATTGATATTATGTGAATTAATAGAAAATCCTACACAACTAACTAAACATAGGATAAAAAATTAGTGAACAAAAATAAGATTAATATCCAACATATAATTCAATTATGAAATAAATTTTGAATTTTTATAGGTATTAGGACTTCAATACATATTTTACACATTTTAAAAATTATAAGTTTTTAACTTGGATATAATCAGACATTTAGAGCAAAGGCCACCTATTATCAGTGGACATTTGGGGTAGATTTAAAAGCTAGTGGGATTAAAGGGATTGAAATAAATGTATTAAATTTCCCATTAGTAACTATATTTTTTAGATTAATACTTCCTTGAAATGACTTTAATGCATTTTTGGGACACATCAAATGACACATATACCAAGGTATGTTTTATTGCTAAGACATTAGTTGTTAAAGTTTCCCATTATGTTAAAAAAATGTGGGATAGTTAATTAATATTTATTATTCTCTTTCACTAACACTCTTATTTTATTTTTAGTTTTTAATGTTTATTACACATTTTATAACAACAAGCTAAACACATATTTTTTTGGTTATTTATCCATGTGTGCTAATTTGTAATTTGTATCCTGTAGAAAATCTATGGATAGAAGGGGTCAGTAATATTTATGTCATTTTGATTTCCATAGATGGGTTTTTATTTATTTAACTCAGTTCAATAAATTTTAATGGTGAAATTATAACTTCATAGAGAATTTAGCTTGTTGTAATGGAAAAACTCTATCCTAGAAAGAGAGGCAACTCCATTTTTATGCACACTCAGTTTATGTTTTTTTGATAATTTATGCTTTTAATTCAGTGTAATAATAATTAAATATTTTTATTTGACACAAACATTTCAGATTTTTGTTATATCTCCTTTTGAATATGAATTTGTTAATCATAAGGCTAAAATTGTGTGATTATTCAATCGGATGAGATGGGTGTGGAAAATATTCTCCACTGCTAGAGACCTAATTAGGTGTGATGATCTAAATAGAGTAAGGAAAGTGTTTAATTTATATGATTATATTATTTTAAGGCTTTTATAGACTACATATTTTCACCTAATCTATTTTTCATCGTATTACCAACTCCAACATCATTCATTTCATCACTTATTTCTTTTCATGGAATTTTGATCAATAAATTATCCCTTTGAATTTCTATATTTTTTTCAATTTTCAGAGACTAAATATTATTAATAAACTAGAAAATTTTAGGATACCAGGGGATGCATTTTATATATAAATATTATCTCTATCATGTCTACCATTACATTGAAGTTTCAAAACATATTCACACACAAATTTGATTAAAAAGTTTGTCAACAAATTTTTTTATAAGAAGGATCCATTTTATTTTCCTTTTGTTCAATGTTAGAATAAATGAGGTTTGAATTTAAATACATCCAATTTTCATTCATATTCCAATTATCCTCATAACCATTAATTTAATCCTTTAAAATTTAATATATTCTATTGGATTTTGTTATGAATTAGGAAAATTAGATTCCTACTACACTTTGACTCATCATCAATTATATAACTAAGGTTTTCTAACCCCAAAAGAGTATCCTTTACATATATTATCAAAGAAAGTAACTATTACTCAATGATAAATATATAAATATCAAATAATGCATGAATAATTTATTGGCATGAATTGGCTCAACATTAGAACCAAAATTACATCCCATGTAATACTCCTTAAATAAATCAAAAACATGGTATAAAATTAATGACTATAGATTTACCCAAGTTTATTTATATTAATATTTGTCCTTAGGTGTCCTATTTTACTTTAAATTTCATATTTATATATATATATATTGGCTCCGAAGACCAATAAAAAGTGAAACTACATTACTAAAAATTAACACCAAAGGCATTTTCAAAAAAATATTGTGAAGACAATTTGATGGTATTTGTTATCAAATGATGGTTTATATATAAAATAAATCCTTCTTAAAATTTATATTAATATCATCATAAATTCATTTATTGTTAAAGTAATCTCTATTTTTCTTCAATTTATTAAATCTGAGTATATAAACCTTCAATGTCAGTATATGAATCTAAATGTGCCTTCTCAACCTTCATCATTATAAGTATTTTTCATGTAATACTAATAAATCAAATCAAATCCACAAAATAAATAATAAGTATGTTGTAAAGGGGATACTAAAGATGATAATGAGAATAAGAAAGTGAAATAGGTAGAGACAAAAAATTTAGAAAAGGATATGTTTTGATGCATTTTTTTGGAAACATACCAAAATGAAAAATAGGAAAATAAATAAGGAATGAAAAATTAAATTGATATGTGTAGTGGAATAAAGGTTAGGTGAAGGGTTACACAAACCCATCAACAAGATTAGATAAATAGGTAACTCTATAGAATAGTGCATTAAAATTAAAATGTCCTTGAGATCTCAAATTGGATTTGAGAGTATAATTTATAAAGATATGACTTAAAATAAAAAAATATAAACCAAAATTCCATCTATGAACAAATGAAAAACTATGAAGAATTTGTGAGAATTGAATAGATAGTATAGATATTTAAAAATAGCATGTTTCCCATGATTAAATTCCTTATAAATAAATTTATTATTCACCTTTTCATCAACATCATCATATTTGGAACTAAAATCATTGCATCTCTCCCACTTCTCAATGTGCATTTTGAGGCATTATTGAATTTTTACATATTCATCTATCAAAAAAAAAAAAAACTTTGTTTAATATGTTGTATCTAAAATATCTACCTCAAAATTTTAATGAAATAATAATAAAATATGTCAATGCAATAGTATTTTCTTTCAAATATTAGAACTAGATTCAAGACAACATCATGAAGAGGGGTCTACCTTCCATGCTTCTTTCTACCTCTAGTAAAATAAGGGGGCCTTCCCTATGGGATTTTATAATTCCTTGTTGATTTATAATTGACATACACATTAAACCTATAAAAAACAAGTAAACCACCATATATAAGTGCATAATTAAGTGTCACTAACACTATAAATGTTTGTATAACAAGGATGTAAAATACCAAGTCCCTATGGGAAGTAGGAGATTTAGAGATAAATCCATACACTTGAATGAGTAAACAAAAATACAATAAAGTTTAGGAAAAAATATACACTTGAATGTGTAAATAAACATTAGTTTTGTAATTATGATGTAGTTTTTTTCTTGGTGGAAATCATCAAATGTTTATCTAATCTTCTAATCTTCTCTAAAGGTTAAAAGGGATAATGATTTGGTATGGACTAATCCAAAACAATCTTGAAATTTAAATTACATTATATATATATATATATATATATATATATATATATATATATATATATATATATATATATATATATGTACATAAAATTTTCTAAACCTAAAATATCCAATAGCATTTTACCTATGGATCCTATTTGACATGATTCATGTGGTTGCTAAAGTGCCAAAGTTTCTTATGGTTGGTGGTGATGTTCACTATATTTTTGATGAATGATAGAAAACAATTATTTTCTTGACATTTTTCTTTTAGCTTCTATGCTTATGATAATCACATGTATTATGTGTCTCTAATAAATAATGAAGCAGTTGAAAATGACTTATGAGCCACACACTAACCTATTGTTCTTTTTGTAAATCCACTATATTTTTTGAGAGTGTTTCTATAGATATTGATGATTATAATGTAGCATTTGTGTCATGGTATTTGCAAAGGTTGATAAATGAATTTTTCAGACTATGGAATGCCCAATTGGCTCATTCAAATTTATATAATTTTGGCATAAGAATTGATGTATGCATTGGATTTTTGGTAATATATTTTATCTCTCTTCCATGTTACCTTCCACCTATAGCCAAAACACAAATAAGATTTGTCTATTTTCTTTTTAAAAATTCTAATGATTTTAATTTGAAAATAAAAATAATATTATTTTTTATACAAACTAGAGTGATTATGACTAGCATAACTGAATTCTTGTAAAAGAACAAATAGAATTTGAATTTAATAGCAATAGTCATGTCAACTATAGTTTGGAGTCCCAATGAGCACTATCTATTAACTATCATAATAGGCATAGTCTCTTGATAGGCACTGTCTATGCAAGAAATGGATATAGAAGAAAATGATGGATTAATATCAAGTGAGCATAGATATGAAAACTATGCACACCTAGAAATCTTGCAAGGAAAGAGGAAATAAGGTACTCATCTTCATTTCGTCTGATCCCAATTTTTTCTAATGTAGCTTATAAACATATAAATGTAAGTTATCATATAGAATTTTCTAACCAAAGCATACTCAATATGTAAAATATGAGAAATTGGAAAAGATAATTGAGTGTGAGTTGTCATATTACACTTTCTAACCAAAGCATACTCAGCATGCAAAACATGAGAAATTAGGAAATATAATTGAACACATGAATACCTATATTTTTGGTAACATTACCTCTATAAATGAAAATTCTACCATCCCCAAAGCATTAAAGCATTTAAATATCTTGGTGGAGGTAGCCCCATATAGCTAATTATGAACTGAATTTCAATTCATTTGGTTTCCTAATTGACAAATATTTCATAGACTAATTAAATTGAGTTACAGATGAGAGAGTAAAATTTGTCCATTTGGAAAATCACTTCATAAAGGTGAGTCAATTTTGTGGTAGCAACAATCATTGACACAACAATAAATGGATCCCTTGAGAAACTTAATTAACATTATTAGTTTATACATGAAATTCTTACCAGGTAAAATGTTGTGATGGGGCTTATAGTGTATGTGAACAAAATTGGAATAGAAAATAGTGTAAAATATGAGTTAAAAATATTTACATATTGTTTTTTATATTTACATGTTTATGGTCTTTCAATAATACCATGGTTTTTCTTTCAAAAAGAACACAATTTTTTAAAGATGGAATGCAACATTGTAACTATTACAACTAGAAATGTTTGGTCATTATAAATAATAAAAATAATTTAAATGTCTAATGACTTGGACAATCTAACTAGATTAACAATTTATAAAAAGTGTTGTCGTCATGTCCTCAAAATATGGATGTGTATTAAAGTCAAGAAGAAGCAAAGCAACAAAGACATGTGTCAGTAAAATAAATAAATATTTATTTGAAGTTAAGAAACATTTATGGAATGAAAATTGTAACCTACCCATAAATTTGAAATTGTGATTCACTCTTTTTTAATTTCAAAAATAGTATTATCCATTGCAATTGTGAATGTGCCATTTACTTGGAATTTGCATAGTAGAAAAATAGTTGTTGAAATGTATTACTTTTATTATTAAAATGAAATTAACATTAGTTCTGGTATCAAAGTCTAAAGCATTGGTTCATGTAACATGCATTCCATTTTTCCATATTTGGTATGGATATTGCATATAAATTCATGTGTGTTGGAAACCCCTAAATTTGGAGGGCAACTTGCACAATGTATCAAATCATTGGCATGAACATCCATTGTTATAATTTCATGCTTTAAAGAATTGAATATTAATTAAAAATGAGCTAATTAAATACTCTTTATCTTTAGTGTTCCTGTGGCATGTTGATGTTAGCATTAAATAAGTAGGATAAATACAACTTGGAATTATTGCTAATAAGCAAAATAAGAAGTAAGAGTATGAATACTTGCCTCTATATTTGATGTTGTTATTATTTTAAAATGTTTCATGGTGCATTAATTGTCCAAATTTTTAATGAAATATGCATAAATTGCTCAAAAAGTCTAAGATCCTTTTGGGCCTTTGTGAATAATGTTCTTGAAAATGTATGCTAATTTTTTGTTGGACATTAGTTGAGCTTGTATCTCCTAGTAGAATTGTTGATGTTATTTATTGAGATGAATCTAAAAAGAACATAGTTGTATTTAATTTAGAAATAGACAAAAAATAATTTGAAAGGAAAATAAATTTGAAAATAAAAATAGGCTTACAATTGTAGTGTTATATTCTATTTCTCCATCTTTGACATGTAAATTAAATTGTGTATTTATTTGTTAGTAGCTTGTGATCAAAGCTCCAAATGACCCAACTGAGTATGAATCATTTAAGTCCACAACATCAATAATTGCACTATCAGGTGTGAGTTTTCTTTTTTTGAAAACTATAGGTATATTTTCTATGGTTGATTTTGTAGTTATAAAAATATATAAGGCAACATCCCCTCTTTCATATTTTGTTTTTTCTTTGATTTAAAAGTTTGAAATTCAAATGATTTTACCTGTAGCTATGTATGTTTCATATTTTTTTTATCAATTTATTGATAATATTGATTGTTATGTCAATTGACCATGAACATTAACTAAGTCAACATGAAATATTTTTTTCTTTAATTGGAGAATCTAAATTTTTGAAATGAGTAGGTCCATACACAGTCAAAATATCTCCTTCAAAAATAGTAAGAGTTTTTCCAACAAAAATATCTAGTATTGTGCATGAAGGAATTGGTTCTATTCTTGTGCTAAAAATAAATAATTTTTTTCTTATGAAAGGTTGTAATAGTAATGTAATAATTTTTCATGTTTTCAATTTTTTTTAAATACTATAATTTAATAAGCAATGAAAATAATTAAATGTGGTTTCAGAATTACCATTTGTATGTTTCATTGCTCTGGGACATTTCTACAGATGGAGAAGTCATGCAAAATCTATATTGGAAAATATGGTTTCATGAAATGTATAATGATCTAAAGTATACAAAGATAAGGTACACATGATAAATAAATAAATAGTAGTAAATACAAAATCCAAAAACTTGAAAATTAAAAAATGTAAATGCAAAGACTTTGCACAAAAATATGTAAATCTCATATTTTTAATTGTTTGTGCCATTAATGAGGATGTAGATATATATTAAAAACTATTAGTAGAGGTAGAGGGTAAAGGGTAAAATATAAAAGGAAGAAAATATAATGTACCTTTTAGTAATAGTAGATAAAATATCATCGATGCACCATATAAGTAGATCTAGGATATTGTTGAATAGATCCTAATATATAAAACTACCAATGGATGAATTAATTTTTATGTCATTGTTTGACGGTATATGGTCTCTATGAAAAATTATACTTCACTTGAGAAAATATCTATTTTAATACCAACAAGATCCAAAAATAATATCCTACACTACATGCATCATAAATTCAAGAGAGAACTGAACCAAAGCCAAAAAAAATAGAAAATAGTCTAATTTGATAAATCACTAGAACACGTCAATTTTACTTAATATCCTATATTATAAACCAAGTTAATAATTTAATAATATTTTCTATGAATAATTTTAATTCATTTCTATGAATAAAAGACTATATCCTAAACAAACCAAAAAAGAGTAGCCAAATATTAACAAACTAATTACCTATAAAGCACTGAAAGGATACCTCTACTAAAATGGTAAAACACCAAAACAACCATTTAAATTAATTCAATATACCAAAATAGAGTCTAAAAAAATAGAAATCTAGATTTTGAACAAAATAAAAAATAAATATCTATGTTAGGCAATCAAAATGCATAACTAGTTCCAACCATGAACTAGATCCAAATTAAGTGAAGTGTATTCAATAGTTAGAATTATTGAGTCTAGATGACTAATAAAAATTAGGTTTTAGGGACAATCTAGATATTATACTATTTCAAACAAGGTTTATTTATTTTCCTACAAGTGATTTTCAGCACCTTTCATAACTAGTGTAAATCCTGTAACAAGAAGACAAGTTGGGCAAACAAATGCTAATGTATAAATCCCTTTGAAAAAAAATACTATTATGGATTATATAATATAGATAGTAGGTAAAAATTAAGGAAATGTGTATTTATACAAATAGACATATGGAGTGTTTTGGGTAATGAACATATAAGGATAGTAGATAGGCAAATACCCAATAATTTTCTCATAATGGCTAGATATTCTCCAAAAACTATGGGATCCAAGTTCCTTGGATATCAGATGAATTTTTTAGTTCCCATATAGACACCTTACCATACCATCATTACTTTCCACAAAATAAAATTAATAGAGCTCTAATAGGTTCTGTTAAAATTTTATCAATGGTGAGATTGATCCCTATGAAACTATCTCCAAATTAAAAATAAATCATAAAAAAAATTCAATTCAAATTGGCCAATAGATAAAATTTTTAAAAAAAATTAAATTCGAATTATATTAAGAACAAATTAAAGATTTTCATTCTTCCACATAATTATAGTGGAGGATCTGTAATGATAATTATGTAAGGTTAGTTACCAAATATTATGGAATGCATGAATTCTCTCAATGGATTCAATGTATTTTGAGTAGTTTTTGAGTGGTTCATACAATTTAACTGAGATAACTATTCCAATAAGCCCTCCTTAATCACCCTGTATTGTTAATTTCAAATATCATATATTATTAATTAAATATTATAGTTTTAGATCACACATTTACTATTAAAAAGAAGATGTAGATAGCCATTAATGTACCCACCTAAGAAATCTCTCTCAAATTGGGAGATATGGTGCTGAAGAATGATTTGAGTGCAGTCTAAAATGATACTCCCCTTTGTCTTACAAGAGTATCTCTCTAATGAAGTTCCTTAATGCCTTGTCTTTCTTTAGCTATTGATGGTCAGCTCTAAATAGATAGAAGTGGGCTTGTTGAGATTGTTGGAGGCTCAACTTTATCCATAGAAATTAGTAAGTTGGTTAAGTATCAGGGAAGTAGAATCATAATCCCTAGACTGATGGCCATAATAGGATTAATCTATCCTACACCATATGCCAATTTTCCCAATGCACATTGAGACTAGGGAAGATTCAAATTGACCATTAAAAAATAATTGATATTTTTGGCATAACTTATAATTAAATATTCTTGGTTATACTTCCAAAATCCCTAGTTTAAATATCCCTAAGACTAGAAGATGATGCATATATATATATTAGATCCATAGAGTCCTTAGCTAAAGTTTAGTAAAGTAATTCCCTAAATTGTAGATTAATGCATGACTACCTTGGTAAAATATAGTAGGAAAGTAGAGTTATCCACTTAACATTTTGATGAAAAGTAAGGGAAATTTCCATCCGTTATCCTTGAATTTACCCTTGTAGCTAAAAATAGCCAATGCATACACTGTCTATCACATTTAAAAACACCTAGCATGGAAAACTACTAGGTAGATCAACCCTCTATAAAATACTAACCCAAAATAATTAATCTTACCTCAAATAAATGACCAATCACCACATAGTTTAAATAATATTAAATTCAAATGTTTAAACAAACAACATCTTAACTTTAGAAAAGTTTCCCACATTTGTGTACACAAAATATGGAAGTATCTTCTTGGTCAAAATAATAGATAATAATCACCCATTAATGTTTCATGAAAGCTAATATTCCCTCCCTTTGGGACTCATAAGTCTCAAATTAGAAACCATAAATATAGTTAAATGGAATTATGGTATGTAAATGCTTACATTTATTGAACTTAGAAACAATAGTTAATCACATATGTGAATGGACCTAATCCCAAATTTTTAAATTTTATTTGAATTAGATCAAATGAATTCAAATTTAATATTACTAATTTGAATCATATTTCCTCACAAAAGTACCAACTAGAACAAATTAGTACACAAGCTAATAAATGAACATAAGTCTCTAGTACATATTTTAAATCTAAAAGGTGGGAAAACAAATATACATGATGAATTTAAATCCATTACAACTATACCCACAATGTAAATCACCTATAATATTGATATTAAATAAACACTTTGATAATGACATGTAATAAACAACTTAGATCTACATAAGAGGAAAGGAAAGATTTGTAGATACAATGTATTACTATCTTAGCTCATGTAAATGCATTATGATTATGTTTAATATATTATTTAGGACTCTCTATTTTATTAACAATGAGAACCTATGAAATAATTAACATGATGAAATACAAGTCTCATAAGAAACATATAAAATTCCTATAATATTTTCATGTTAAAATCATAATTCTTAGTAAGACAAAGAGGAAATAATTTAATATAAACCATTGATCAAATTATTTATATCAAATCCTTGATATCCATTAGGAATCAAAGTTACCTACACACATAATTCATAAAATACTATACAAAGCATGATCTAAAATAGACTCTACATGATTATGAATTAGACTAATTTATTTATATGCATCAATAACATAACTTTTTTACAAGACCATCCTTATTAATTTGAGAGTGTTTTTCTAAAATCACAAGAGATAACCAATATAAAAACATATCTAAATAAACAAATGTGATATATATATGGAATTTGATATCAAATCAAAATACAATGATGGGATATTTTCAATCATCCTAAAAGTCCTATTACTCATGGGATTACAAAGTGACAACCACTTCATGACCTTATGATACCTCATATATACATGGGTTATGATCCATATTATAATTTGTCTTTGTGACTTGAAGCAATACTAATAATTCATAACTAAATAGAATTATTCAAAAATATAAATGGAAAATACTATATTGGACTCTTTTGGATAAAACTAGTTTACAATTGGAAAAAATATTCAAATAAATCATTTCTTCATAAATTTATAAAGCCACAATATAATTCTCCATAAATAGAAAATAAAGACATCATTTTAGGATTAAAATGGCATATTTGTGTAAATTAATGATCCTTGGATAGATGGAATAAGATGGAAAAAATTTAGCATACCATCCAATCACATGACATGTTTTATTTAGAAAGAATAACTCTAAACATGTATGGGAAATTAAATCTTATAACATTATTAGTGAACCATAGCATGTGAAATCAACATAATATCAAGGGAAGGAAATGAAAAGTGGATAGAAATACATACACATAAGAAATAATCTAATCAAATAGTATAATTTTATTAGTGAGGAATACTCAAACCTGTATAGGGGCATCTAATGGCATTTATCAGTTTATTTTGATTTCCAATAAGTAAATCAATCTCATAATATCCTTGACTTGGAGAGACAATTGAAAATAAATAGAGGGTGAAGAATTTTTTCATAATTTTCATGATAAATATAAAGAGGGTGAAGAATATTTTAATAAATTTCATGAGCATGAATTTAATTTAACATGGACACAATCACCAACATCATCCTTTAAATATAAGCCTCATGTCAATAATAACTTTTTATTGGATATTCTAGTGATTTGTGTGACATTATGTCTTAATAAAGTGTCATTAAAACCCATTTATCCAATAAAGTCTCCAAAATTTATTATGATCGTAAAATGTTAATAATTAGCTTTTCGATGCATCCAATGGTTTGTAAAATGGAGATAAAATTTTCAATATAAAAGTGAAAACCAAACACCATCATTTAAATTAATGTCTTGGTGTTAATTATGCCATAATCTCCCATGTTTACATACATACGTGACCATAGTATAAATTTGAAATTTTAATAAAAAATTAATGTCTTAGTGTTAAGCATGGCCATCAAACTTGTGTTTGTATTCAATTTCCATTTGGTTCTCAATCACACTTGCATTACTTATGGTTATGGGTGAGCTCATTTTCATTTAAGCCTCTGATTATGTTTGCATTGAGAATGTTTATTTGATATTGATTTTTATACACTCACTTATTTTCTTATTTTGGTGTTACAAGTGGGGTGGGGTCTAATCTTATTTAATTTTAATGTCCAATCTTGCCTAAAATTTTGGTAATGTCACACAATGCATAATATATAATTATTATAATTGTGATAAAGGATTCATCTTAGATTTTTCCTTAAAAGTGAAAGTCAGAATAGTAATGCCATTGTGAGTGTTCAGGCTACACTAGCATTTTGACACATTACATGGGCATAGCCATAAATGATTAGTCACAACAAAAAAATTTACACCAATATGGAAATGTATATCTCTTTAAAAAAAATCTCACTTAAGTTAACACAAAACCAAGGAATTTTCACAAAACTTAATCTACACACTTGAACTAACACAAAATGAAGGTTAGTGTAAATTTATTGGGATCCAAGTAGAATAACCCACCAAATTATAATATTACAAGTGCATGGAATATGAGAACAACATATAACCTATAAATTCTATTTGAATGAATTAAAATCATATGTGATTCTATATAAAGATCCTGTAAATAGTTTTGAGTAGTATTTCATCACTGGATATATTCATATATGAAAGGTACAAGGATTAAAAAATCCCACCTTGATTTTAAATGGGTGTATGTATCTTACATTAGCTTTTCAATTTATAGTGACATGAAATTGGAGTGATGTCTTTATTACATAATTACATTCATCATATTTTCACAAGAAATATTATTTTAATAATGTCCATGAGACTTAGAAAGACAAGCACAAAGAATCTACCTTTTTTGGATTTTCACTTCTACATGCTTGAGGATTTTTTAATTAATAATAAAAACTTATCATGTTTCAATAAAGATAAAATTTCACTAAGAATCAACTTATGAATCAAAATTGAAGCAATATAGAGCCTAAAAAACTTAGACCAACACTATATTTTAATTGACTTTTCACTTCTCAATAAAAATAATCTAGTATAATGTATTTATAAAATTTCATTTGAGCATAATTTTTCATTACATACATTATATAAATCTATCTTAAAATATTAAAAATAAATTTAATTAATTTAAAAATCTATTCTAATATATTTTCATTATATGGCAACACTTATCCAACATTCTCCCCATTGATGTTGAGTGGCTAGAATTTTAATCTCAAAGTTTAAAAAATGAATTATTTTGACAACATTAGTGAAGATACATTCAATTTATTATTGGGTGTTTATATACTTCAATTTACCATATTTATCCCAAACCAAATAACAAATGAAGTGGTACTTCAAATCAAAATATTTTGACCTAATGTGGTGGAATGGAGTTTTGGGAAATTTGATAGCACTTAAATTTCCTAAAAACTCACCATAGGTTGATTTTATTTCTCCCCAATTTATTTTATATAGCTATCATACTTGTGTACCCACTAAAGTGACTAAAATATACTATGCTTATGTATATGAAATAAAAATTTTACTTTGATTATTTGAGATCCATATAACCAAACATAAACCAAGTGAAAAATAAGTGTTGTATTTTGACCTTTGATCATCCAAACTACCTCCCCAATCAAAATCACTAAAACCAGTAAGTTCAAAAAATTTAGTGGTATAATAATGAATATAAAAATTTATGGTACCTTTCATATACATCAATATCCTCTTGGATGAATTCATATGAATATTGGATGACTTGAACATATAACTCGAAACAATATAAACTCATTAATTAATATCTATTCTTGTGTGAGTTAGAAACATTAAGCTTCCAAAAATAAGTTTTTTGATCAATTTTCTTAGCACCATGTTATCTACATAACATAAATCCATGAGTAACTAGAATAGATACTAGTTTACAATCAACCATACTAAATTTATTCAACACATCCTTTGTAAAATAAAGATTTTATCTTTACTTTGAAAAACCTCCATCTAGAGGATGTATTGAAAGATACTTAAATCAATCATTTCAAATTCATTCATCATAAAAAAACTAAATTCATCCTTCATCATATAACTTCTTACCATATACAACAAATCATAAACATACATACTAATAATATGGATATAATTATCTTATTACTTGTAATAAGTAGTATAATCACTCTTACTTATCATGAATCCATTATATTGAAAATATCCATTAAATCAACTATACAATTCTCTTGGTGCCTTTATAAATTCATTAAAAGCCTTATTGAACTTATAGACTTGGTATTCTTTACCCTATACTACAAAATCTTGTGGCTAATTTACATAGACTTCCTCTTCTAAGTACCCATTTAAGAATGCACTTTTAAATACATGTGATGTAAGCTATATTTATTTTAAGTTGATAGTGAAATTGTCATTCTAATGGTATCTTTTCATTCCACCAATGTAAATTTATCATCATAATATATGCCATATCTTTGAGTGAAACATTTTTGTACTAGACGTGTCTTGTGTCTTTGTTCACTACCATCACTATTATACTTTATCATGTAGACCCATTTAATACTAATACACTTCTTTAAGTGTGGATCTTATGTAATCTTGTACATATCATTCTTATGAATTTAATCTATTTATTATTGCATTGATTTCACCCAAACATCATTAGTACATGCATACTCAAAACATGATGGTTCAAAGTCAACTTGTGTAAATGAAGAATAATTTATCATCTTGCCTCTTGGAATTTATTCATGTTTTTGACTTCTTATATTATGATAAAATTCACTCAAGGTTATTACCTTCCTTGAATATATTCAACTTTATGTTAGACTTTCACTTGTAATATAATAATTATATAAGTGGCTACTCAGTGGACTTTTAGCACTTGAAATTGAAATACTAGTGGGTTGTTCTTTAATAATATCATCAAAAATGCCATACATATATATATATATATATATATATATACATATATATATATATACATATATATATATATATATACATATACATATATATATACATACATATATATAGATATATATATACATACATATATATATATATACATATATATATATATATATATATATATATATACATATATATATACATATATATATATATATATATATATATATACATATATATATATATACATATATATATATACATATATATATATATATATACACATACATATATATATATACATATATATATATATACATATATATATATATATATACATATATATATACATATATACATATATATATATATATACATATATATATATATATATATATATATATATGTCAACATGTCATTTATATTTTTCATGACCATATACCCCTTGTTCATCAAAAATAACTTCTCCTTACACAATAATGTTGTTAGTGATGGAATTAGAAAAACTATAAGTTTTGCTTTATTCATTGTACCTAAAAAATACAAGATTATATTTTTGGATCTAACTTCTTTATTTTATGTTCATATACATGAACATAGACTAAATAATCAAAAATTTTGAAATATTTGACATTAGACTTATTTTCATACCATGCTTGAAATGGATTCATCTTATCAAGTGCACTAGAGGGACTTTGATTAAGAATATATGTTGGTGTAGCAACTACATCACCTCAGAATTATGTTCTTAATCCCTTTATTTGTAACATGTTTCTTCTTATTTTAACCATTGTACAATTCATTATTCTAGCCAAAATATTTTATTGAAGAGTGTAGGTAGTTGTGAGCTATCTTTTAATGGAATTAAAATCATAATAAGCCATAAAATATTTTTAATTGGGATTAATGGGTAATATTAATCTAATTACAATATAACTT
This sequence comes from Torreya grandis, assembly GCA_037957365.1. Taxonomy (NCBI): domain Eukaryota; kingdom Viridiplantae; phylum Streptophyta; class Pinopsida; order Cupressales; family Taxaceae; genus Torreya; species Torreya grandis. Next base: position 406,954 of record JARHVA010008391.1, read on the forward strand.
TTAAATCTAATTTAGATTAATAAATATGGCATTCAAACATACATCTAAATTTAAAATATAGATATTGATTCTTTGGATTTGACAAGGGCATATGTTAAATATATAGATTACTAAATATATCATGATACTTAGTTTTTCTAGTTGATTTTTTAACCTATGGTTATATTTTTGAAGGGAAAATAAGAGATAAGAGGTATGTGGTTCATTTGATTTTGGAACTAATTCATTACATGTGTTAGTTAGTTCTATAGATCTTAGTTAATATCTTTGATAAATATTGACTTGCTTGTCAATATTGACATTTATATAATTAGGGCATAGTTATTTTAGTTTAACCTATGATTATATTTTATTACTCTATGTTTGTGATCCTAAACCTTGATGACATGTGTAAATCAATAAATCTTCCTGTTTTACCTTGAAACCCTAAATGTGCTTGTGAGAACTAGAACCTAAAAATATGGGGAAAATTATAAGGGGTTGAGATGACACCAATCACCTCCATCTAATTATTTACCACTAATTATGTATCCAATACTCCATGGAAGTAAATCAGGCCACACATATTCTCCCATATAATGTGATTGTGAAAATTTTCTCCTTCACTTTGTGTATGCATCTAATGATTTATGTTGATAATTGAAATTTTTTCCTTTGAATTGGATTTTGAGTGATTGAGACTTGGCTTGTGACTAATCCTAGTGATAGGTATGAAAACTGAGAAGAATATGTAATATTTTCTTAGTGTGTAATAATGTATATATGTATGTCATATAAGTGCCAAGTCCTTTTCAAATGAGACATTGATTTTTTATATATAGATCCAATTGAATAATTCCTCATCCACTAACACATTAAGATTATGGGTTAACCATAAGGATGGGTCTGATTTTTTATAAAATATTTAGTTTTAGGAGTAGATCAATTCTAACTAGATTGGTCAATATCAACTTTCAGTACTAACCATTTTGGAAAAACTAACATGTGTATAGGTGGATTAAAATGAGAGTCTAGAGATGTATGTGTAGGTTATTTCATATATTTGAGATAAACAATAGGGTTCATGTATATGTTTGTCAATAAAATAAAAAGGGTTGAATCATAATATGACATGAAAGTGTGAGATAATGGTGTATTGGGAATTTTATTGAGTGTTCAAGTCATGTATACTAAATGTTTGTTAAGATTATCATTTTCAAGTACCAAATATTGGATTTTAGTATCTATAAACTCCACATTTTATTATAGTAATGAAATTGATAGAGTAAAAGGATAAAATGTACCTATTTATGTACATCATTATTTTCCTTTTGGGAGATGTCTCCAAATGTACATGTTTACTCCATGAAAGCATGCAATGAAAATGAAGTAGTCAATATCCATGTTTGGAATTCAAAATCAGAACAACAAGGGTCAGAGTACAATTGTATGTCAGTCGAAACCATGTTTCCATTGAAATTTTTTGGAGATGATGCTTATTTGTTAAATCATCAGATAATTGTGCTTCCCCATTGAATCACATGGAGAGTTGGGGTGATCATGCCTCAGGCTAGTGTATCTATGCAAGACCTTGAATTGGGAAGGAAATATTCCCTAATCCTTATGAATGTGGGTAAAATCATGCAATGTACTTGTAGATCAAGAATAAAAAGAAGGTTATATCATTTTTAGTGAATAAAAATCAAAAAATTAAAATACCATAACATTATAATCCTAATCCCTATGATTGAGAAAGACTAATAAATGAAAAACCCAATAAAAAAATCCTTAAATATCTATTTAAGAAGTCATTTTCTAGCCAAATTTTAAGATTTTTTTGCTCATCTTGTAGATATAGGAGTATTTATCAAAGTCACATGTGTATTTTGGTAGTATATCCCCTTGTCTGCTTGATGTTTGGTTGAATAAAGTGAATAAATTTTAAATCTCTCCATGTATTTCTACAAGTAAGTTTAGTTCAAAAGAGCTTTTTTATAATAGAGGGGGGACATTTAATTTATATACATGTTGAATCATTGAGGCCCATCCATATTCATCTCCAAATGGAGTCCTAGGAATGAGTCCTCACCTTCATTAATGTTAAAGGTTGGAAATGTAAGAGGGTGCATTTAAGGAAATTTAGAATGTGGAAGAGATTTAGAAGAAAAGTGCAATCAAGACCTCTTTTAGAGTGTGTAATAGGGTATAATAATGAGTGTGTAATAAGTTGTAAGAAAGTGTAAAATACTAATTACACTCATCTCATTCCCCATTGTCTTTCTAATGGCATGTCATAAGATGAAATAACAAAAAGATTACTACTTTTAGAAAATTAGAAGATTCCAAAAAGCCATGGAATTTTACATTATAGGATGATTAGGCTAATTAATAAGATAATAAATTAACCATTATAGGAATGGTGATATTTTGTAATGTTATTTTTTCTAATTTGATGCTCATTTAATTGACCTAGAATAACATATGCAAAGTTTTAGGTTCCTTTCAGGTGCATTTGATAAAATTGTTGTGACATTAAGGTGAATTCCCCTAATTAGGAATGTTTTGTCATGAATTTTAGATTAAATTTGTATTTATTCATGTAAATTGGATAAATTGATGATTTTTTATGGAATTTACACATGATTTATAGAAATCCATTTTTTTTGTAATTTAGACATGGAATTGGTGAAAATGAAGTGTCAACATTTTCCTCCTATTTGAGAAGGTTTTGCGAGACATAAGGCATAATAACATACTTTTAAATAATGAAAAAGTGGTTAAGAATAATTTTTTAAAGATTGAATAAATGACTTATTGACAACTACTAAATTTATGGGACAATGAGTTTAGATTGATGCCCCAAAGGGCAATTGATAATCCTTAGATCCCCATTGAGGGAAAAATAATAAAATGATTTAGTTAGATAAGACCTCAAAAATAAATAAGAAAATATACAAGAATAAGAGTGAGATTAAACCATGGATGAGATTATTTCAAATGAGCTAATGATTACACACTTTGGTTTCCAATATGAATAGAGTATAAAAGTGATTGGCCCCAAAGAGGGGGGAATTGAGAAGGATACATCCTAAGATAAGTGACACACTTTAACATAACCCAAAAAAGATGAAAGATGAAGGCTTAGGGAAATTAGCTAACCCTAAAAAATTTAAATACTTTGAAATTACCCATAGATAATGAAATTTGTGATCTTGGAATTATAAGAAAGAAGGATTGATTGAATTGCCCCAAAGAGGGGAGAATTGATTGACTAATGATTTTACCCAATAGGGTCGATTTGATCATTGATGGAATGATTTTCCCTAATAGGTTATATTTTATTGTTGATCATTTGAATTGATTGAGTGATTTATTAGTAACCATATCTCAAGGATTAAACCTTATACATAGATTAAACATGAGATGAATTACAAAAATATAGGTGTGATGCATAATTTATTTTTAAAGAAGGAAAAATACATAAGAAAATAGGCAAATGATAATGATCAAAGGTAATTATATAAATATTTGGAAAATATCATGATGGTTAAATAATAAAGATATAATTGTGGTTGATATGACCCTAGAAATTTAATGTAACTGAACACTACGTACATAGTCTAAATGGACCTCAGGCTAGTGAAGTTATCCCAAGAAGCAGGAGAAAATAGAATGAGTAAAATAAGTGAAAATAAATGAATGAGAATGAGAATAATGTAAACTAAGATGACCCTAGATACATCATGTATCTAAGTGTTTCTTACATGGTCCAAAATGGACCTTAGGCTAATGTAGTTCTCCCAATAAGTAAGAGGTAATATGATGATGAATAAAATATATGATAATCCAATGTTGACAAATGTGTATGACTCTCTTGGATATGCTTAGTTGGATATGAAATCCCTAATCAACATACGTATCCATAATTTTATATTATTTTGATTTGATCAAATGAATAAAAATGTTATGATGTTTTTTAAGACTATTTTTGGTATATGAGCATATGTTGAATCATCTTATGAGGGTATGTTGTCTTATTACATGACATTGATAAATGAGACTCCTTATCACTTGAATATTTTAAGTTATCCAATAGTAATATGCAACATAATATAGAAATAAAACATGATAAAATCATTTTCTACTCATGCAGGGGATAGTCTAGATGTAAATACTTAACAACTCAAAATCAATATATGAAAAATCAGGACCTACGTTTAAAGCATAATGCATCTAAACAAAATAGACTAGTAAAGAAAAGGACACACATGTTGATAACTTAGGATCAAGATATGGATAATCAAGACCTAAGTGTAAAACATAATTTACCTAAATATAATTAAAATAAAATATAAATCAATACAATAAACACATCAAAAAAATCAAACAAAAAAACAAATAAGCATAAAAAAACTTTTTAAATAAACACATAATCAAAGTGAATTTGAATAAGGAATTAATCTTAGTGATTTACCCCCAAGTTGATGGAAATTAAAGTAAGATATCATAAAAAATATAAAATAAAGGGGGAATATAATAATAATGAAGGTGTGTCTGAGTTGAATTTTGTTTCTCCATGTAACCAAATACCACCTACATAGTCCATGCAGACTGTTAGGCCAAATGTAATTTTCCCAGGGATGGGAAAGAAGAAAATTGATGACAATGATTAGAATGAAATTTATTAAAGATTAAAATAGGAACATGATCATAAAAGGATGAGATCATATTTTAATAATATTTGGGGAAAATAAAATGGGAATGATAGTAGTTGAGCTATCCTACGCTACCCCTTATAGCCAAGTGTTGCCTAAATAGTCTATGTAGACCTCAAGACAATGAAATTATCCTATAAATGGGAGTTTAATGAATTAAAAAAACTTTTAATTAAATTTATCATCTTAGAATGAGAGACACCCATATAATACCTAGAAAAATACTTAAAAGAATTAGGAATCAAAAGTCGGCTTAAATGAACAAAACTAATTAAATGCAAGGGAGATATCGTGCCATGAATGAAATATTTTACCCATGTGAATTGTTCAACATCAAAAAAATGGAATATACACATGATAATAAAATAGTTCCACCAAAAATAGAATATATAATAAAATACACAATCTAATAGAATGACAATTTGTGTAAAGGTTTTTTCAGCTTTATATATTTTTGGGTGATTTTCAAGTTTTTGAATGTTTTTGGGATTTTTGGAATAAGGTGAAAAATGGAATATTAAAAAATGTGAAAGGAACAATCTGGTAGATTAAAAATAACCTAAGGTATGGTTTAAAATAATAGATAAACTATTTTTAATGGGGTATGCTCATAAAATGGTGAGAGCATGACTTAAGTTACTCACAAAATGATGATAGTGTGGCTTTAATTTATTGAATAATAGTGAGAGTGTGTCTTAAAATACTTAAAAATGGTGATATCATGGAATAGGGGTGGCTAAGTAGACCTCATAAACTGATAACTACCTACATTGTTTGAATGTACCTCAAGCCAATGTAGTTCCTCTAGCATGGGAGATAATAATGAATGAAGAAAAAATGGATAATAATGGATGAAAATGATGGAATGGAATAGGATTATCCAATTATCATGGCATGTGAAAACTAAATGTGTTTAATAATATAAGTGTCATGTAGATAATATGACAAGATTCTTCCCAAATAGGTCTCAACTTACCTTCCACTTCCATAACAAGATCAAAATAGGAGTGATGGTCACAATACGATGGGATAGGTTGAATAGTATTGAAATTAAAAAAATGTTTGTAATGGAATGTAATGTGATTCAATACAAACGAGGTTTCTCCCTTGTGTAAAGGTACTTGAAGACAATAAATTATTTATTCATGATACTAGAATCTTGGTTTTCATCATGGTATTTGTCCAAAGGACCATAGGCATGGTTTTCACCACTCGATGAATTATTTTTCTTTCTCTTTTGACTATTTTGTGTTTTTAATTAATTTTTTAATTTACATCATCTCAAATCAATGGATGATTATGACATGCATATTTTGGATCCTTTATTTCTAGCCAATACATGCTATGAATAGTTTCTCTATCAAAATGTTACTATTGATGTAGACTAAACTAATTTTTTGATCTTTGTTGGTCATTGATTTTATTTAATTCAAATCTCTAAATAATGTGAATTCATAGTATCTTTGAAAAAGAGTGTTTCTAGGAAAGGTAATGAAGAATAGGCATTGGATAAATGATCTAATTAGATAATGGAATATAGGCCTTGAATGAATTATAAAATCATAATGAAATGTAAATTGTTGAGGGACAAATTAAGATTGGGATTTTTAGTCACACACATTATTTTTTATTCCAGATTCAACCCAATTTTTATTGTGGTGGGTCTAAAAATATCTGGAAATTCTCTCAATAAGGACATAATATTTTTATACTATTTAGGCCTAAGAGATGTTACAATTTAAATAATGTTTGGATTATCAGTTATGCCAATATTGAATTCAATAATGTATTTATCAAAAAACAAACTAATTTTCATAGATATTGGAACCTCAAAGAGGTTTCTACCAATAATGCCTTCTTGATTTTGATTATCCCCTACTGCTTTAAACAAGGTTTCAGTAAGAGATTTTTTTCTTCCTAAATGTTGTCTTAGATCCATAGTAATTTTGCATCTGATATGTCACCATGGAATAATTTCAACAATGTGTGATTTCATTGGTCCCAATCAACATTTATAGGACGTGGAACATCAATATAGTGGCTAGGTTGGTCAATGTTAAAAGGATAGGTAATGTTAATGAAGGGAAAAAGGCAACACAATCTATTATCACTTGGATTTGCACCCTTTTAGGAGATGAAAATATCTCCTCATCTAAGTGTCATAATGGAATCAACTCTATTATTGTGGGAATTCTAAGGAATGAGGTGAATCTATAGATAGGGCTAGCTCCTTTGGTGTTACACTTTGGATTGCAACTACTACTAAATATGGGGGGTGAAAAGGGAGAGAGATAACTAAAAAAAATGAGCCTAAGGGAGGTGATACACCAAATTTACTAATGACATCGAACCATATTCATATTACACTTAAAATAAAAGGACAAACTAAACATACACTTCTCTCTAATTTTCATCTTCTCACATCAATGTTACATTGTGAGGTTATGGATTAATGTGCAAAGCTAAGAGGATTAGACAAGAGGCCTATGAGGTAAATAATTAAAATAATAACTCACTCAATTCTTTACATATCCTAAAACACTTCACATGCCATACAATAAGAAGTTTTCCAACTATAAATAGGATGAAAGAATGATAAAACATGCTAAGGAATCCATAGTCTTCACTTATGCAAAATCAAACATTCCAAATAAACACACTAAGAATATTCATAGAAGAGGAACAATAAGTTTTATTATTGATCAAAATTTATACATTTTATTAGGTCTTGGACATACTTAGGTGGAGCATCCATACAATGCCAAAATGGCTAGTTTTTTATAAAACTTATGAGAGAGAGAAAAGAAAAGAGAATTCCAAGGGTCACAAGGACACTTTTAAAGATTATATAAGGATTTAATTATGCATGTGAATATTTTATTGGATTAACCATGCAATGTAAAAATATAAAAGTGTCAATTAAAGTCACAAACTTCATGAAAAGTGGCAAAAAAACTCCTCAATTGGCTCAGAAATACTACCTTAATGATTGGAGTTGTTTGAACATCCTAAAAATAATGATGAGTAGTAAAAATTATTTGAATTAATTTTAATTACATTAAAAATTCCTCTCCATGCATTTTTTTTAGGTATAGTCCTCTAGAATCACCTAGAAAGGGACAATCATCATTTGTTATCAAGAAAACTCCTCTTCTATGTACCCTACACATTTGGCTTCCAAAAAGGTATAAGTTTCTCATGAAAATACATAAAAATTAGTGAATGACATGTGTCAATAACCTCCATGTACCTATAATCATCAATCAGACCTTAAAATGACATCCACTTGAGGTTTTCACACATCTCCCTAGCTTATCCATTAGGCCAGGTTTGATTGGCTGAGTTGAACCACCTAGTTGGGGAATTTATATGTTGTTTCAATGAATGAGAGTGAATTTGGAGTTATATCAAGTCTTAATATTTAAATACTTGTTATTTTTATCTCTTGAATCCTTATACAACTTGAAAAACCTTCAAGGAGATCTAAGCACCTTAACCTAGCCTATCAAATTTGTTCTCTTGTTTCATGTAGGTTTGGACTATTTTTTGGCTCAAAATGGACTTTTTGTGATTTAATTAAAATATAAATTTATTTTTAAAATATATAGTGGCTATATATAAATAATCCTATCCATTTATATGTTTAATTCATGTTAGAATTGAAGAAGATTCCTTGTTTGGGCATAGGGCTAAAACCTACCTAGTAAGTCTGAGTTATCCTTAAAACTCAAACTAGCCTTTTGATGGATTTACTTGTTTAAAAATAGATAAAACATTTATATTATTATCTCATAAACATTATACAACAATGTGTAAATCATTCTTAGGGATATAACTGTTATTGTTCCCTTATTTGGTCCTTAAGCCAAAATTTTGTCATTTAAGCTTGCCTGTAAACCTTGTAGTTTGAGCTAACTTGTTAATCATCACACCTCCATAATTGGTCTCACATGTTTTAATTTGTGTTATTAAAATATTCAAATCCTCATAAATTATCTCCTTATAATTTGGTCACTAATTTTTACTTATTTCCCTTAAACTACCAACTTCAAGCATGAGTGGATTGCCCTTTATCTGAGATAAAATAGAGGGCACTTCCCCTATCTTATAAATAAAATAAAATATTTTAAGAGATTATAAAAATCATATATGTATTATATAACAATTTTTTTCCTTTGGTCTTATGATCTAACCTCTCAAATCCTAAGAAACTAAGACCTATTGTGTGGAAGCAAACTGTGTGCAAGCTTCACTAGATAAACTGCATGATGCATTATTAGAGACCTTTCCTCGATATAAATTCACTTATTATAGATAAATGGTACTATTATAGTTATTATAAAAAAAAATTGAGCTAAAAAACCACTTCAACTTACATTTTTCCCCTCACACTACTTAGAACTCACCCAACTAACTGTGTTCAACCCTTACGCTTGACTATATGTGAAATTAGGTTATTCAGGGGTTTGTGTAGGATTATTTACATATTTAAATAAAAATATGAAATAATAAACATCCATATTGATTTTATAACTCAAAATTTAATAAGGTTTGAGCTCCCATTAACTTGTTAATACACCTTTTCCCTTTCAAAGTTGAGCTTACTATCTATTGGCTGAGACACTTTATTTTTTAGGCCTTCTACTTGTAGGTGCATGTGTGGATTCCTTAGCATAGGGAAAGACTTAAAATTACCTTGAAATATTTTGATACATTTAAATCTTCCCTTAATATCCAAAACTAGTATCTATTCCATGTTTAAGACCCTGTCATAACCTAAAAAAGCCATCAACTGGGTCATTATCTACTTACTTGACTGTAAGTACACATTTTATCAAATGAGTTTGTTCATGATGTTTAAGAATTATTTGAGTCACTTGGGGTAAAAAAAATTTATTATCATTATTTGAATCACATTGGATTCCCTTTAAACATCACCAAGTACCACACTAGCTCAATGTCTAAGATAGTCATAACTGATTATGTTTCTACTTAGGAATACCCTTGTAGATGCACTTTATATCTTTAGGCCTTATTTCATGACTAAAATCCTCCTTGAAACTTTTTATAGTCATATATCACTATAATTTATCCTTTCGTACTTGAAAAACACTTTATTAGTAGGTTTATGAAACTTAGTCTTTATGAAAACCCTACAGTTAGCCTATAGGTTGCATTTTGTAGTGCAAAGAGGCTTGTAGGTGCTATGTTTTGGTCTCATTTAGGGTTAGAGTATCTTTTATGGCATATGGATTAGTTATGTAGTGGATATTTTACCAAAACCAAATGGATACTTCATTAGGGCCTCTAAACCTTCCACATCCTTTCAATACATGATAAATCCTTAGTTGGTTGTAGATAACACTGAGTAATTTTAGTGTCTTAAAGAACAACTTGAGGTATTAATACAACCACTATCCTTGAATCAAAAAAAATCTATACTTTTGAAATTGTATATACCTATCTGAAATATTGAAGATGATTATAGTTATAGGTCTTGAGAATCAATACAAATTTGAATGAAGACACCCAAAAAAGGGCATGTATCTCTATTTTAGCAGTTTTGGGAATTTGTCTCAAATTGTCACAAATTTTCTTGGAAGGTCTCCTTAAAGTTCCAATAGCATTCAAAGATATTAAAATTCTTTATAATGATCACCAATCATGTTAAACCCTTACAAACTTTAGAGGAGCTCAAAACCCACATTTCATATTCTTTTAACTGATGACAGGCCATATAACTACTATAGATGGCTACTTTATGCATTTAATTATCCTCTTGGCTCTTGAAGTGGGTTTTTATGTTTTATTTGGAATTTTATATGAGTTAAATACATATTTTATTAACCATACATCAATTCACTTCATCTTGAAACCATAAAATATGAGAAAATATCAACAATTAGAAGAAATCACTATAACTTCAATCCTTCACTCCTTGAAAACTGAGTTAGTTCATAAAATCAACTTGAAAAATTAAATAAATTATGGGGACCATTATATGAGTAATTTAAAATCATATGTAATTAGCATAACCAATTGGATTGTACAAAAATGCCCAAAATGGAGAAAAACCTAGTAATTTTTCTTCTTCAGGAATATTGTCTTAGATCTCTAGTAATTTTGCATCTGATATGTCACCATGGAATAATTTAAACAATGTGTTATTTAAATGGTTCAAATCAACATTTATGGGAGGTAGAACATCAATGTAATGTCTAGGTTGTTCAATATTAAAATCATATGTAATGTCAATGAAGGGTAAATGGCAACACAATCTATTATCACTTAGATTTTCACCCTTTGATGAGATGAAAATATATCCTCATCCAAGTGTCACAATGGAATAACCTATAGTATTATGGGTAGCCTAAGTAATGAGGTGAATCTCTAGATAGGGTTATCTCCCTTGATGTACCACTTTGGATTGTAACTACTACTATAATTTAGGGGGTGAAAAAGGAGATAGAACTAAAAGAAAACTAACATAAGGTAGGTAATACACCAAATTAACTAATTAAATCCAACAATATGTATATTACACTTGAAATAAAAGGACAAATTGAACATACACTTCTCCAATTTTCATCTTCTCACATAATTGTTACATTTTGAGCTTATGGATGAATGTGTGAATCTAAGAGGACTAGACAAGAGGCCTATGAGGGAAATAATGAAAATACTAACTCAATAAATCATTTACATCTCCTAAAACACTTCACATGCCTTTTAAGAAGAAGTTTTCTAACTATAAATAAGATGAAAGAATGACAAAACATGCTAAGGAATCCATAGTCTTCACTTATGAAAAATCAAATATTACAAATGAAAACACTAATAATAGTTATTAAATATGTAAAATTTAGTTTTATTATTTATCAAAAGGTACACATTTGACTAGGTATTTTCCATACTCAAGTGGTGCATCCATATAATGCCAAAATGGCTAGTTATTATAGAACTTGTGAGAGAGAGAAGTCCAAGGGTCAAAAGGACACTTTTTAGGCTGATCCAGGAAGTTAATTTTACATTTGGAGATGTTTTTGGATGAACCATGTAATTTCAAGAGATACAAGTGTCAACTCAAGTCACAAACTTCATGAAAAGTGGTAAGAAAACTTCTCAACTAGCTTAAAAAACTACCTTCATGATTGGAGTTGTTTAAACATCATATAAATAATTAGGAGTATTAAAAATGATTTTAATTAACTTTAAGGACATCATATATTCCTCTCCATGCATTAGTTATAGGTTTGGTCCTTTAGAAGCACCTAGAAAGGGACAATCATCATCTATATACCAAAAAATTTCTCTTCCATGAACCCTACACACTTGGCTTCCAAAAAGGCATAATATACACATTAAAATACATAAAATTTAGTTAATTACATGTTTAAATACCCTACATGGACCTATAATAATTAGGCACACCTTAAAAGGACATCCACTTGAGGTTTTCACACTTTTCCCTACCTTATCCATTAGGCCAGTTCTGAATGACTGAGTTAAATCACCTGGTTGGGGAACTTATAAGTTTTTTCAAGGAATGATAGTGATATGGAGAGATATATTAAGTCTTAATATTTCCATCCATGTTATTTTAATATATTAAAACCTTCTACAACCTAAAAAACACATAAAATACTAAGAAATACCCTATTTTTACCCCCATCCATATAATTCCATACAGATAGTTAGCATGTGATGGATACTAAAAGAGTAATTTAAAGATTAAAATAAATATTATATTCAAAATTTTCCATTTTATTTTATCTATAACTCCATTTTCATAAAATGGTCCTTAACAAGGGCTTATGAGGGTTTAAGGTGCATTTTACTCTTACTGTGTGTTCATAAAACCCTAACATTGAAAACTAAAAAAAACTAAAAAATATGATCCTAAATTCCCATTTCAAATATTACAAACTCATTATATTCCCATGCACACCCTCAAGGAGATCTAAGCACCTCAACCTAGCCTATCAAATTTATTCTCTTGTTCTTGTAGGTCTAGACTGGTTTTTGGCTCAAAAAGGACTTTTTATGATTTCCTTTGAATATAAATGTATTTTTCACATCTTTATCATATCTATAGACAAAATGATATAAATTTATATGTTTAATTCATGTTATAATTTAAGAATACTCCTTGTTTAGGTATAGGCATAAAACTTGCCTAGTAGGTCTGAGTTGTCCTTAAAACTCAAATTAGAATTTTTATGGATTTCCTTGTTAATTAATAGATTAATAACTTATATTATTATCTCATAAAAATTATACAACAAGGTATAAATCATTCTTATGGATATAATTTTTTTTGTTCCCTTATTTGGTCCTTAGGCCAAAATCTTATCATTTAGGCCTATCTGCAAACCTTGTAGTTTGAGATAACCTATTAAGCCTCATCCCTCCTTTCTTATTCTACCATGTTTTAATTTTTGTGATTAAACTCTCCAAATCCTCCTAAATTATCTCATTAGTTTTTGGTCACTACTTTTTACTTATTTCCCCAAAATTGCCAACTTTAAGCATGAGGGGAGTGCCTTCTATCTGAGACAAAATAGAGGGAGCTTTACCTATTTGATCAGTAAAAATAAATATTTTATGAGATTATAAAACTCATATAGGTATTTTTTACCAATTTTTTTCCTTTTTTCTTATGATTTGACCTCTGAAATTCATAAAAATTGAGACCTATTTTATGGAAGCAAACTGTGTGGAGGCTTCATTAGTTAAACTATATGATTAATTGTTAGAGACATTTCCTTGATATATATTTAATTATGATATATTCATGGGACTATTATATTTATTATATATGTTTTTTGAGATGAAACATCACTTCAACTTACAATTTTTCCCCTCACACTGCTTGGAACTCACCCAACTGACTATGTTTTACCCTTAAGCTATACTGTAGGTGGAATTAGGTTATTCAAGGGTTTGTTTAGGTTTATTTATATATTAAAATATTCATATGAAATCATAAAAATACCTATTTATGTGATCACTCATAATTTCATTTGGGTTGAACTCCCATTAACCTGCCAATACACCTTTTCCGTTTCAAAGTAGAGCTTTATATTTGCTGACTGAGACACTTTGTTTTTTAGGCCTCTAATTTTAAGTGCATGTGTAGAGTCCTTATAATTTTAAAATAATTCACATTACCTTGATATATTTTTATGCATTTAAATCATCCCTTACTAGCTAAAACCGGTATCTATTCTATGTTTAAGATCCTATCATAACCTAGAAAAGCCATCAACTAGGTCACTATCTACTTACTCAACTATAAGTTCACATTTACTGAAATTATTTTTTTGTGATGATTAAGTATTATTGGAATAAATTTGGGTCACAAAAAAATATTCTCATTCTTTCACTCACATTTGATGCCCTTTAAACATCACCAAACACCTAACTAGCTCACTGTCTAAGATAGTCACAATTGACTATGTTTTTACTTGGGAATACCCCTATAGATACACTTTATATGATTTATCCCTTATTTCATGACTAAAAACCTCATTTAATATTTACATAGTCATATATCACTATACTTTCTCCTTTAATTCTTGAAAAACACTTTATTACCAAGGTTATGAAACTCAATTTTTATGATAACCCTACAGTCAGCTTGTAGGTTACATTTTGCAGTGCAAAGAGGCCTATAAGTGATATGTTTAGGTATAATTAAGGGTTAGAGTATCTTTCATGGCCTATGGATTAATTATGGAATGGATATTTTACCAAAACCAAATGAAGACTTCATGAGGGCCTCAAAAATTTCCACATGCTTTCAATACATGACAAATCCTCAGTTGGCTATAGATAACACTGATCAATATGTAATATGGGTGGTTTTTCATTATATAAATATTTTTATGGTATGATATATATTACCATGTTACATATTTATCTTATCTAAAATTAAAAACTTGGGTTTTATTTCTCTTGAATTATACATAAAACTTACTTGGAATTAATCCTATGTTTGATGTGTTGGTAATTATTATATGATTACTTAATAGTAGTTATTTTGGGGATTTTATAAATAAATTATAAGGTTTTATATTACTATAATAGGGATAAATAATTATTCATGTATTATATTAACATTTTATGAAAATATGAACTTCAAAGGAAGTTCGGTTTGTAAGTAAATGTTCATTAATTTTTGAAACATATTTAAATTATTATTAATATTGTTTATATGTTAGTTACCTTATATAAATAGGTTTATTAAAATACAACTTATATAATTTATATAATTTTGATACTCATAAAGGAATATATGTGAGAATTTGATATTTTGAATTCATATATGTTGTGTCAATCTTTATGTGAATCTTCATATGTAAAGAATCTATGGATTTTATTATTAGTATGATTATTTGTTAATAATGACATTAAGTAAGTAGGTGTAAAGGAATTAAAATACTTACTTAGTGACATTAAACATACAAATTTATGTTATTCAAATGAGTTATGTGTGTGCATTTAATATATCTTGAGATCTAGAATAACTATATTAAAACATTATCCAAAGTAATGTCTATGGTTTGAACATAGTCATTTCACTTGTTTGATTTAATTTTCATGTATTGAGAAATATCATGTTAGAATGTATTTCTTTATGATATGATACATGTGATAGTTATCTTACAACACATGGGTTTCTCATTGACTTCTTCAATTTCCACATTGTCACTATCTACCCATCCATGAAGGGAGGGTCATTACCTTGTTGGGAGATTATGTGAGGGATTAATGGTCCATGGTTGGTGTGGAAAATCACTTAGATGATATTTTCCTTCCCCTTCCATTAGCCAACTAATAGATTCTTTACTCAGTATTATTTTTGGATATTAACAAGTTCATTGAGACTCATATGTTCTATGAAACATTGTAGAATTGTGGGATAGTAACACTAAAACAAGTCTTTGACATGTATTGTAAAGCTGAAAAATGAAATCAATACAAAAAAAGCAAGTCTAAATTCTCCAAGGTAAAACTAGAAATAAATTAACATCTATAGCATGTCAACATTAGATTAAGTTGTTCTAAGCAAGAGAAATAAATACTAAAATAAATATTGATAGAATGTAAACATGTGATTTTTTGGTATTATGAAGGTTTAATTTTTTATCCTAGAGTCATAACACTTACTATACCACTTAGAGAGGGACACACATTTCAAAAAAGACAACTAGTTAATCCCATTCTATAACCTTTCATTCAAAAGGAAGTTCAAAAACTATTAGATGTTAAAAGCATATTTCCAATCAAACACTCTACTTAGGTAGATAATATAGTCCCAATGATAAATAATAATGGTGAAAACACAATGTGTGTGGATTTTATAATCCTCAATAGGGATTCATAAAAAGATAATTTCCCATATTGTATACTTTTACTATTTGTTGTTAATTGTATAAAAATAATTGGATATATATATATATATATATATATATATATATATATATATATATATATATATATATATATATATATATGTACTTGTCATACTATTTAATTAGTAGTGTAAATTATTAACTTGGATAATTTTGTATCTTACTATGTTGAACTTATGAAATTAAATCAACACTTATTATTAATTATCATTAGATAAAATAATCAAACACTTAACCTAATAACATAGTTTACTTTTAAATGATTCATTTAGTTAAGAATTATTAATTTTACATCCCAATTTTATAACTAAACATGAATTACTTATTAAACATATATTATGGGGTTAATGTTGTTTAATTGCTGCTATAGCAAACTAGATTTCATTATTTTGATGTATGGATAGGCATTTAATGATTATTTGGTGACTCACTATTTGATTTGGATTAGTTGTATATTATTTTTTATGCATATTTATTATAATTATTTAGTATTTTTATGTTTTAGTATCATTTATATTGATTATATTTGTTACGGGATAACTATCATTTACATTTATGGGGTGGATGCAAGATAAATTCTACTCTTTAGTCTGATATGGTGGGCGAGTAACATCAGGGAGGGTGTTGAAGATGAAGAATTTAGAGTTGTTGATAATTGATGATGAACCCAACAAACACCACTTAGCATAATAAAAAAATTAGGGTTGTTTTATATTTTATTGTGTTGAGTTAATTAATGATTGGATGGGTTGATATAGTTAGATTCATATTTTGATACTAATCAATCTCATTTTCAAATTATTACTACTTACTAGATGAAGATATGTTTGTCAATTATATTATGTTTTGGTTATGCATGTTTATAGATAAATTTATTTTCTTTTGATGATATATCCACTTACAAGCCTATATTTGCAATATTCAATGAAAAACATAGAATATTTATATATAAAAATATGACTTGGAAGCAAAGATTATTTTATTTGGACATTATATCCAAATGATTTTTATGACTAAGGAGTATCTAGTAGGGGGAATTAAGTCTTAAAATACCTAAGGGAATACCTAGGTATATGGCCTATATTGGTCATTGTTTAATGTTTGAGTGGAATGGGCATTCAAATTATTATTAAAAACATAATAATTATATTCTTTGACTAGTTTTTGTGATGTTAACCCTAATCTATAGAAGCATCATTAAGTTCATGGGCTTGGTCATTCAAACCATGTTTAGCATGGTGAGGATTGACTATGTCATGGAGAAAATTAGTGAGAGACTTTAGTCTTACAATTGAGTTGAGATGTTTGGAAGGCATGTTGGGAATTTATATCTTGATGGCAAGTCTTTCTGGTAGTAATGAAGGGGTTTCCATGGATATAGGGGTTTTCAAATTCATGCAATGGTCTAGAAAAACAATAAAGAATTTTTTGGATTTAGAGCTAGTCATAACAAATATTGGAAAATAAGGAGAAGAATTTAAGTTGTATAAGAAGGCATATTTATTTGATAGAAAAAAATTTATCTTTTTTACTTAAAATTTATACTTTTATTCTATATTCATTTAATATGGTAAATGAATAAAAATGGTATAGAGTTTTAGATTTGGAATACACTAGTAGGGGTTAGGGGTTTGACCATGTGAGAGGAGTATTTACCCTCCTAGAATTGAAACCATGGCATGATTCTTATATGAAATGAAAATGGAATGATGTTAGTTAAAAAAATACATTACTTGAGTGTATAATGTATGGTTATTAGTTGGATTGTATGATGTATTTTATTAATAACCAATGTATTATTCTATTAAGTGGACAAGTGTTTGAATGGTTGTTAAACATAAGGGCTTCATCTATTCTTTAGAGGATTGTGTATTTCTTGTTTCAATAAATCAGTGAGTTAACTATGTATATGTATTATGGCCATTTTGATTCATGT
>JARHVA010008391.1:430000-498181 GCA_037957365.1 Torreya grandis
TATTCTTATTATTTAATATTCATAAAGAAGAATGTCATGTCAAAGGTTAGCTAGTGAGGGTACATCAAATCCTAATAATGTTAACCCTCTAGTTGACCCAAATTAGTTTGTAGCTAAATAATTTGTAAAGATTGATTATATTTTTTTGGCCATGAATGAGAATATAGACCAAATAGATTCGCTTGAATAAGAAGTTCATGGCCATGTTGAGGAGAAGAATTAGAATGAACTTGAAGAGCATCTTATTAAACAAGAAGTTCCTCAGGAACCTAGGAAAGAAGAGGTACCTCAATACACAAGATCACATATAGATAATTAACTTGCACAATACATGAAGAAATTTAATCCAATTAAGTTCTATGGAACCATTCTAGAAGATGGAGTTGAAGCATGGCTTACTGATATGAAAAAGTGTTTTAGGATTCAAAATTACTTTGAGGTTACAAAAGTAGTACAAAGAGCTTATCAGTTGGTTGATGAAGCATCTACATGGTGGGAAAATAAGAAATTAGAGACGAATCTTGACTCTACTACCACCACATGGGAATAATTCATAACATTTTTTATATCATGATGGTTTCCCAAACTCTATTTTGATTATAAAATAACACATTTTTAGAATATAAAGCAAGGAAACCTTATATTGAATGAATACTAGGAGTAACTCACCAAACTCCTAAATTATTTTCATTAGTATCAAGTAAATGAGAGGTTTTGCATTAGGAAATTAATTATGTGATTAAAAACCCAAATAGGATGCAAGGTGGATGTGCATGGGCCATGTACCATGCACCAAGTATTTTAAAAAGTAGTAAAGTAGGATAAAAACCTAAAATCACTTGCTCAGTTCAAAAAAATCAAGAAAAAGTTTGGAGTTCATAAAATAAATTTCAAAAAGAATCAGAAAAGGAGTGAAAACTCTAAAAATAAGTTCAAGAATTAGAATGTCAATTTTATAGCAATTCATAAAATAGGAAATTGAGAAATGGTTTCAATGGAGGTTTTAAGGGAAATCAAATATTTGATAAGAAAGGACCACCTGGTGAATGATTCATCTATGGAGGTGATCATTACTCTAGCGAATGTACTTGGGGTAAATTAGATGGTAAGAATAAGGGTTTCACTTTGCAATAGGGATATTTTTAGCAAAGAATTCATGCAGTTATTGAAAACCATCAAGTTGAGTTTTAGGATTCTTTTATTAAGCTATTAGGTACTTTATTTAGTCATCCAAATTTAATTTTGATTGAAATTGGATCTACTAAATGTTTTATTTCTCCTAATATGCTTAATAAGTTATCAATAAATGTTGGTATTATGGAAAATCCATGATCAGTTCAACACATGAATGAATCTAAGGTTCGTAAATTTTTGGTTGAAGTTGATATCAAACTACCTAAATTCACTACAATAGTAGATATATTTACAACCCCATTAGGGTCATACGATGTGATCCTAGGAGTAAACTAATTACCTTAGTATAAATCTAAGGTAGATTGCCTACTTGTGAGGGTTGAATGTCTAGATGATTTGGGTAATCAAACCCAAATTTAGGAAGTAAAGAGGGATATTAAGATTAGAAAGATTTGAGTAATTTAGTTGAATAAAACATAAATTAAAGGGTTTCAAACATTTATTTTAAAGATAAATGGGATGGAGACATCAAAGGAACCTTCTATCAAGGATTATCCATTTATTTAGGATTTTATATATGTATTTCCTAAAATAATTATCATGTTTACCCCCTAAGAGGGAATTTTATTACTCAATTGCTATCATTCCATGGTCTAAAGTATAGTCTAAAGGCCCCTACATGATGACAACTAAATTAGTGGAGTTGAAGGTTCAACTTCAAGAGATTTTGTCAAAAGGTTTGATTTGACCAAATGTGTCATCATGGTATACACCAATTGTGTTCATTAAGAAGAAGGATGGAACCCTTTGCTTGTGTATTGATTATAGGATGTTGAATAAGGAAATGATCAAAATAGGTATCCTTTACCCTACATTGATGTTATCTTTAATCAAATGTGTGGAGCATAAGTTTTTATCGAAGATTGAGCAAGATATCATTAGTTAAGGATTCATGAAGAAGACATTATGAAATCAAATTTTATGACTCAATATGGGCACTATGAATTCACATTTATTCCTTTTAGGATAATAAATGAACCAACAATATTTATGAATATCATGAGTAATGTGTTCAGGGATTATCTAGATTGTTTTATGTTGGGGTTTTTAGATGATATCCTCATCTATTCATATCTGAGAAAGAACATATAGAGAATTTGAAGTTAGTTTTACAATGGTTACTATAGAATAAACATTTTGGGAAGCTGTCAAAGAGTGCCTTTTTTCATAAAAAGCTATAGTACCTTGGGAACATTATATCTATAAAAGGAATATCCATGGATCCTTCGAAGATTAAAGCCATTATGGAATAGCCAATACCTAAAAATTTCTATGAAGTTAGGAGTTTTATTGGTTTATATGTATATTATAAGAAGTTTTTTCCAAAAATTTCTAAGATAATAAATTCTATTACCTCTCTTTAGCAAAAAAACTAAAAGTTTGTGTGGTCAGTAAAGTGTGAGGAGGCTTTTTAGGAGCTAAAAAGAAGACTTACCTCTGCATCAATGTTGAGAGTTACCAATCCAAATGTCCAATTCTCTATAATATTTGATGCTTAAAGATATGGTCTTTGAGGATTTCTCATGCAAGAAGGTTCTATCGTATCTTATGATTTCATAAAGTTGAAGTTGTATGAGGTGAATTATGCTCCACATGATCTAGAATTGGTTATAATAGTTCATGATTTGAAATTTAAGAGGCATTTTATATTTGAAATTTGTTTTGAGCTTGAGACTCATAACTTGAGGCTCAATTATATCTTCACCCAACCTAATCTAAATTCACATTAGAGGAAATGGCTATTGTTCTTATCAGATTATGATTTTGACATAAATTAAACTAAAAGGCATGGAAAATAAGGTTGCATATTCCCTTAGTCATTCGATTTATATAGAAAATTTGGCTACTATTAGGAGTACCTTTCATAGTTAGGTGGTGAAATTATCTCTAGGAGATGAATTTTATGAATAGGTAAAGCTAGCATTCGCTCAAAATGCTCAAAATCTAAAGTATGAAGGATTTAAGTTTGAAGTGGATGGTTTATTTAGGTATAAAGGAAGGATTTATGTATTGGATAAGGAGAATTTAAGGAGTGTAGTACTCAAATAACTACACAATGCTCCATATTTAGGCCATCTAGGTGCCACTAAGCTCTCAGTAGATATGAAGCCATTATATTTATAGAAAGGAATTAATAAAGATACAATAGATTTTGTTTCTCAATGTTTATAATGTGATTGAGTTAAGGTTAATCTTTTTCATCCTATTGGGTTGTTATAACTACATACCATACTAGAGTGGAAGTGGTAGGTCATTAGTATGGACTTTGTCTAAAGGTTTTTAATTTCTTGAAATTGACATGACATGATTTTGGTGGTTGTTGATAAACTCATTGAGGTACCTCACTTCATTCCTAGTAATATTTAAGATGATGTACCTATGATTTTGAAAATATTAGTGAAATAAGTGTACATATTGCATGGGTTTCTAAAAAGTATTATTTTGGATAGAGACCCAAAAATGATTATTTAATTATGGTTGACTCTCCATTTAGCTTTGGGTACTCAGTTGAACTTTAATATAATATACCATCCAAAAATATCTAGACAAAATAGAGAGGGTGAATAAGGTCTTAGAACTTATAAGGATGTACTACATGGACCAATAGTACAGGTGGGAAGAATGTCTTCCATTGGTTGAGTTTGCTTACAACAACTCATACCAATCAACTTTGAAAATGGTTCAATTTGAGGCATTGAATGGAATAAGGTATAAGACACTAATCAGTTAGGACATGTTAGAAGATAGGGTCGTATTTGTTCTAGATATGCTTCTTGAAATGGAAGAGTAGGTTAAGTTAATAAGGCAAATGTTGGTTAAAGCTAATGATAGATTAAAAAGCTATGATGATTTGAAAATAATAGCAAGGAAGTTTTTAATTTTAGAGAAAGTATTTTTGTGGGTTAATCCATCGAAAATCTCAATCAAATTTGGAAAATTAGCCAAATTATCTCCTAGATATGTGGGATCCTTTTAGATCTTAGAAATTATCAATCCTATGGTGTACAAGATTGCTTTGACACCAACTTAACACTCATGCAAAATATTTTCATGTATCCTATATTAAGAAGTATGTTATTGATCCTTCTCATGTATTGGATTGCAATGTTTTATTGGTTCTAGATCTTGGGGTGGTCACAATAGAACCGGTAAGAATAATTAACACTCATAAACCTAGTTTTCATAATAGATAAGTGTCATAGTGCAAGGTCTAGTGGGACCAATATTATGAATATATTTATACTTAAGTTATTTCCATATTTTTTTACATAGTATTCTATAGGATATTATGTTTATTTTTTGCTAAACATTATTTATTTAGAACTTTTTTTGAAATAAGTGTCATGAAAACAATGAAAAAATTTAGGGGGGAAGGATGTTACATCCTAATTTTCCTCTAGACTCATTAATATGTTAATTACTATATTTTGTGGTTATTGATTGGTTAACTTAATGTCTTAAGTTGTTAGATTAGTAGTATGCTAATTGTAGATAGTTATTTATTACTTGTGATCATGATAATTAACTTGTTATTAGTTTGTATTTTGTTATAATACATTTTGATCATGATTATACTGAGGTGGATGTAGGATGGATTCCACCCTCTTGACTATGACCAAGGGAGGGTATCATCAAAAATGATGGAGCAGATGAAGATGCATGTGGAATGTGAGAATGAGATGAGAAACCTATAGACACCACTTAGAGTAAAAGTCTACTTTTTAATTGTTTTTTATAATTCATCATAGTAGTGACATGTTTTTTTTATTAGTAATGTTATATTTGATATTGTATATTTATTATACTCATAATTATATAGGATTTGCTTGCATAAGTTATCATTTATCTTGTTTTAAATCCATGTTTTAATCATTGTAACTTGTACTTTGATGTCCTTGTATGATATTTCTTGAATGCAAAGTCTAATTCCTTTGTCTTTACAATGAATGCACTTATGACTAGTATTGTTTGGTTTGAATAACATGTTAGGAATTATTTCAATGGTAATAAAGACATGTTATGCCTATTAAAATGTTATAAATCTAGGTAATGAACTAGGGTTTTACATAGTTTAAGGGTTTTTACATTGATAGGTTATACTTATCAATTCTAAGAAATATAACATAGGTTTCAAACTTTTAGTTGTTTTCATTTTTTTAAGTAACATAAATGTTTGAATAGATATATTTGACTATCTTCTTAGTTAGAAGATTTTATATGAAATATTTTTTGGATTAAATTTATATTATTACCCTATGGATTATCTATACATAAGAATATCTGAGTTTTATTTTGTATAAAATAGGGTTAGGTGTTTTAAATACACACACACACACACACACACACACACACACACACACACACACACACACACACACACACACACACACACACACACACACACACACACACACACACACACACACACACACACACACACACACACACACACACACACACACACACACATGTGTGTGTGTGTGTGTGTGTGTGTGTGTGTGTGTGTGTGTGTGTGTGTGTGTGTGTGTGTGTGTGTGTGTGTGTGTGTGTGTGTGTGTGTGTGTGTGTGTGTGTGTGTGTGTGTGTGTGTGTGTGTGTATTTAAAACACCTATATATATAAGGGTTATTCATATATGACCTTGGGAATAGGTTCGACCCATCCACAAGGCCGAATACGAGTGAACCCAAATCTTAGCAATTGGTAAAATATGATTGAGGCTTATGAAATTGGTGTAACTTTTAGATACTTTTCAATATCTTGAATCAACAATTCAACTCATAATTATTCCATTACACTAAAATAACTAAGCTTATATTATGTCTTACTTTAGAACATAGCATATCTTCAATATTATGAGCTCTTTTATAAATTGCCTAAGTGTAAAATCTAATTTTTAAATATTTGAGCCCTTCTAAGGTGTTTAGGTTGAAAGTATGACATGGCTCTTCAAATGCTTTTATTTTGATGATTATAGGATTTTAAAATGAGAAAATTTGGGTCATTTGTAATGGGTCTAGTCAATCATTTTATATTGTTTTGATGTCGTTAATTGATAAAATTCATACTTTTATTTGTTTACTTAGTCAATTTTATCATTTTGATGAAATAAATAACAATAACATTTTAACATTGTTTTCCTTAGTTTTTTTGTAGGTTTTACTTATGCAAGCCCTTTGTATGGCTAGGATCATGGCAATGGCACTATCTTATTCACCAAGGTACCTAGGGAACTTTGGGACTTGGAAATTAATGAAAATCCTTAAGTCTTTGGGTAACTGAGTTGATGCCACATGGCATCAACTTAAGGACTTGAGGAACCTAGAGATAATCAGTAGCCTAATGGATCCAAGCATCTGGGTCACAAAGATGATGCCACATGGCATCATCCTAGCAACTTGGGGACCTAGAATCCAAGACAAAATTTAATGCCTTTGGGCCCTTAGGGATCTAAGATGATGTCACTTGGCATCATCACATGACTCACTGATCCAAAATCAAAAAATTTCCCATAGACCCTTTAGGGCTCCAAGTTAGTGAGATTATGCCATGTGGCATCATCTTACAAACTCACAGTCCTAGGGTGGTTAGTGTAGTCCTAGGTCCCTATGTTAGAAAGAATTCACTATGTGGCACCATCATTTAAACTAAAATGTAGCAAATTATGGAGAATTGAGCTTGGAGATAAAAATTGGATAGGTGGACCCAGTGACCTATGGAAATATAAAGTGGATGAGAAAATTATTTGGGAGACTGCAAATGAGATCCAAGTGGAACAAAGATCCTGAGGACATAAAACAAAGATGAACCCAACCAAAATCCACCAACTAAGTCATTATAAATGGTATAGGTTTAAATTTGATGGTTTGTCAAAATGTCAAAATTGGTTGAGTTGAGGAAATAGTAGAATGACTAGTTGAGCTAGCTTTTGAGGAGTCTGACTGGTCAAAGGAGGACACATGGAGTGATTTGGTAGCTTATGGTCCTAAATATTCTTCTAGGAGTATTATATACCAATTTTATTATAGATTCATTTATTTTTTAATTACTAGATTATGTGGTTAGTGATTGGTTAACTTAATGTGTTAAGTGATTGGATTAGTATTATGTTAATTGTAGACATTTATTTATTATTTTTGATCATGATAGTTAATTTTTTAGTTATTCATATTTTGTTACAATACATTTTGATCATGATTATGTATTTTAATTTGTTACAATAGTTTATTATGATTGTTTCATGATATGATCTAACTACTATTCATTGTAATGTGGTGGATGTAGGATGGGTTCCCCCTCCTGACTATGACCAAGGGATAGTATTATTAGAGAGGATGGATCATATGGAGATAAGTGGGGAATGAGAGAATGATATGGGAACCCTACACACACCACTTACAATATAATTCTAATTTTTAATTATTTATTTAGAGCATACATCATAGTAATGGTATGTTTCATTTATTGGTAATGTTATTGTCAATATTCCATATTACTTAAACGCATGTTAAAGTATCTAGGATGTGCTTGCATAAATTAACATTTTGCTTATTTTCAATCCAAATTATAATCATTATAACTTGTACTTCTATTTCCTTGTATGATATTTCTTGAATGTGAAGTCTAATTCCTTAGTTTTGATAATGAATACACTTATGACTGGTATTGTTTTGTTTGGATAACATGTTATGAATGATTGAAATGGTAATAAATATGTTTGATGTCTATTATAAATTTATTAATCTATATGATTTTTTAACCATAGTTGATATGTATTGCATACATACTGAATAACTATTCAAATGATCATTTTTAATAGGCAAATGGCATGTTTAATTTAAAAGGATTATCATTGGCATATTATTTAGTTAAGGATTGATAACATTAGATCGTGATATAGTCTATGAAGTTCATAAGTTTAAATGAGGTTATATAGTTAATAATAAGGATGATTTTTTTATTGATCAATGGTTTTATTTAGACCAAGTTCAAGCTAGTGAAGGTAATAAAATTTAATTAAGGTATATTTGCTTTAGGCAAAGGTGTAGTTTAGATTTTTGTTAAAAGCATGATTATTATGTTTATTTTCAAAAACCCTTTTTGAGATATATCATTTTTCATGGTAATTGATTGGCATATTGTTTGGTTAAAGACCATCATGTGGATTATAATGGTAATGTAATTATCAACTTTGGCATATTTAAGGATTATAGGGTTTATGAGTCATTGAGTTTTTAGACTCTTAAAGTTATAATGTGAAGCTTCATAGAATTTTTGTGTTTCATGGTATTGTCATGATATTTTTTTATTGGTTAACTTGACTATTGAGGATTTTGGGCAAGATATCATGTCATAATTTCATAAAATAATTATGGAGAACTTGTGTTTGGTTAAAAATACACAATTTTGTAGAGTCCTTTTAGGGAATTTCATCATGTATAACTAGTAGTCAGATGGATATATGAAGGAAAGGGATTTTGGAGAAAAGAGGGAGACAAGTGTGGACAAGGAGAGTTGAGAAAAGAATAAAATAAATTGATCTTACCCTATCTAGAAAAGTGTTATAGGTATGGTCTATTGAAAAAATATTTTCTGGTTTTTATTATTGAAACATTTTTTGGATGCAATTTATTCTACATTTGGTTGATTATATGGGTTATTGGAATTTTTTTTATATTTTTGTAAAAATGTGTTATATGTGGTCAACCCTAATGATGGGTATGACCCATCTAGAGGTTCGAGCACATATAAACCCTCTTAATTGATATTAGATATGTGTGCATTCCTTTATGTTTTAAATGGTGAAAATGAAACCTTGGTAATGAAATAGGGTTTTCAAGAATTTAAGGATTTTTTTTTTGATAGGTTATACTTATCACTTATTATAAATATAAAATATGTTTTGAACATGTAGTTATTTTTAGTTATATATTTTTAACACAAGTGTTTGAATAGATATATTTGACTAGCTTCTCAAGTAGAGGATTGTTTATATGAAATAATTTGTGTATTAAATTTCAAATATTACCGTATCAATTATCTATGCATAAGAATATATGAGTATTATTTTTTATAAAAAATGGTCAAGTGTTTTAATATATATATACATACATACATACATACATACATACATACATATATATATATATATATATATATATATATATATATATATATATATATATATATATATGTATGTATGTATGTATGTATACATATATATACATATATATATATATATATGTATATATACATACATATATATATATATATGTATATATGTATATACATACATATATATATATGTATGTATGTATATATACATATATATATGTATATATATATACATACATATATATATATATATATACATATAAATACATACATACACACACACACACACACGCCACACACACACACACACACACACACACACACACACATATATGTATGTATATGTATGTATATATATATATATATATATATATATATATATATATATATATATATATATATATATATATGTATGTATGTATGTATGTGTGTGTGTGTCTGTGTGTCTGTGTGTGTGTGTGTGTGTGTGTGTGTGTGTGTGTGTGTGTGTGTGTGTGTGTGTGTATTAGGGTCATTCATAAATGACCTTGGCAATGGGTTTGACCCATCCACAAGGCTGAATATGAATGAACCCAAATATTAGCTATTTTAATGGTTGAGTAAGTTGAGTATGGAAATAATTATATGTATGTTAATATGGTTGTGTATATTTTTATTTCCTTGACTATTAGAATATATAATGAATTAGGGTTATGTTTAAAGTTGATTCAAAGTAAATTTGGGGATTTGGATGCACTGACTAGTATATAATAGTCGAGCATATAACTATTATATGGTTAATGGACATTTAGGATTTCCATTTGTGTTTGGGAAGTTATATTGAACCATTTATATGTGATAGAGAACTTAAAGTTAAAAATAAAATATTAAAGGGATTGTTTATTTCATGCTGAAGAAAAATATATATAACTTACACACACATATATGTATTTATATGTGTATGTATAACACACACACACACACACACACACACACACACACACACACACACACACACACACACACACACACACACACACACACACACACACACACACACACACACACACACACACACACACACACACACACACACACACACACACATACACGTGCATGCGTGCGTGCATGCACACACACACACATACACACATGCATGTATGTATGTTAATAATTGAGTCATATATGTAAAAGGGGTGATTTTTTATTCTTTGATGCTTTATTTGATATCACACACACACACACACACACACACACACACACACACACACACACACACACACACACACACACACACACACACACAGGGGCACACACGCCTACGTGTGCATGCATGCATGCACACACACATGCATGGACATGCACATGCACGCACGCATGCACGCACACACACGAATGTATGTATGTATATAATTGAGTCATATATGTAAAATGGGTGACTATTCATTCTTTGATGCTTTCTTTGGTATGATATGTATTATCATGTTAAAAATTGATCTCGTCTAGAATTAAAAACTTTGGTTTTATTTCTCTTGAATTATACATGAGACTTACTTGGAATCAATCCTCTTTTTGATGTGTTAGTAATTATTATATGATTAATTAATAGTAATAATTAT
The DNA here is from genome assembly GCA_037957365.1 of Torreya grandis. NCBI lineage: Eukaryota > Viridiplantae > Streptophyta > Pinopsida > Cupressales > Taxaceae > Torreya > Torreya grandis. The sequence continues at coordinate 440,907 of JARHVA010008391.1, forward strand.
TTGGATTTTATAAAGGATTTCTAAGTGTTTATATGACTATCATGGGGATAAATAATTATGCATGTATAAGATTAGCATTTTATGAAAATCTAAACCTAAAATAAAGTTTGGTTTGTAGGTAAACATTAATTAATTTTTGATAGAGAATTAAATGATTATAACTATTGTTTACATGATAAATACCTTATCTAAATAGGTTTATTAAACACCAATTAGTTTATTGATAGTATTTGGATGCTCATAAAGGAATATATGTGATGATTTGATATTTTGTATTCATATATGTTGTGTCATTATTTATGTGAATCTTTGTATGTTTATAATATATGGATTTTTGCATTATCATACTTATCTATTAATAATGACATTAAATAAATAGGTGTAACAAAATTCACATACTTAATTAGTGTCATTAAATAGATATATTGAGGTTATTCAAATGAGTTATGTGTATGATTTTGATTGATCTTAAGATCTAGAATAATTATATTAAAACTTTGGCTAAAGTAATGTTTATGGTTTGAACATTGTCATTTCACTTGTTCGATTTAGTTTGCATGTATTTCACAATTTCATGTTAGAACATATTTCTTTATGATATGCTACATGTGATAGTTATCTTACAACACAAGTTTTTAGTTGAATTTCTCAATTTTTGCACTGTCATCATCTACCCATCCATGAAGGGAGGGTCATTCCCTTGTTGAGAGATTGTGTGGGGGAGAAATGGTCCATGGTTGATGTTTAAAATAAATTAGATGATACTCTCCATTCCCTTTTAATAGTCAATTGATAAAAGCTTTACTTAGGATTATTTTTTAATATTAACGAGTTCATTAAGACTCATATGTTCTATGAACCATTTATTTGTAATTTGATATTTAGTTATGAATTTTTTTATAATTGTATTATTTTATGTTAATTGTATAGAAATATCAATTTGTTTTATATATTTTTACTTGTACTATTTAATTATTAGTGGTTGAATTATTAACTTGTATAATTTTTTAGTTTATTACGTTGAACTTATGAGATTAAATCAACACTTGTTATTAATTATAATTAGCTAAATTAATAAAACACTTAACCTATTAGTTAATATCATAATTTAATTTAAATGATGAATTTATATAATGATCATTAGTGTTGAATAATTTTGTTATTGAGTTAAAAAAATTAACCTAATTCTAGTTAACCCCGAGGGGTTGTTACAAGGATGATCAAATGGAAGAGTAATTTAAAAATACTTATCCCAAATGGGATAAGTGAATGGATCATTTAATTTTGATATTTTTTACAATCATGTAGAAAATACATAGTATAATTTGTATTTTATTTGAATGAAGTGGATATTCTAATAGATTATAGTTGCACCAGCTTAGAGTGGCAACCATGACAAGAGATCCAAGCATAACCCTACTTGAAGATAAATCTCATTATATTTTATATATAATGTATTATAAATTATTTATTTAAAAATGAGGGAAGATATTTTACCCCAAAACTCTATAGAAATTTTGATATGTTCAGTCTTCTATTTTTCTTGTTTTATATTGGCTTACGATTATCAACCTAGAGGGCACAATCAAATGATTTTGTAATAACATTGAAATAGATACCATCCTAGTTTGAAATTCATGTTTTTATTTATTAATTATCTTAATTTATTGATGAAATATAATTGATAAATGTTAATAATAAATTTTAATTCTTTTTTACTAACAAATATGTAGTTAGATATTACAATAGCTAGTCTGATTAGTTCTGAATTTCCATTTTTTTAAATTGAAGTTGTGTGAAGCCATTATGTGAAATATCTATATGCATTTCATATGGTTTAATTTAATATAATTTAAGTATATTATTTTAATTTAATTTATTTAAATCCTACCCATTTATTTGTTTCAATTTATGCTACAACTAGACCTAATACACAATGGAATAATTGTGATCATGCATGATTTTGATTTTTAGTATTAATAATATTATTTTTGTCAAGGAACCACTTAATTTACTACCCTAATATTCCCCTCTTTTATCATTTTTGTGATTAATATACTACCCATTGTATTATAGTGTGATACCATTGTGAATAGGGAGTAAAAAAGACTTAACAAACATCATTAATAATCCTCAATCAACACATAGTGGATTGAACTTTCAACCATTAATTGCCATTGTTCACCTAGCTAAATAATTGAAAATTTATCAGCCCTTAGATTCAACCAGATGAATCCTTAAAATGAGGGGAAATTCATCCCATGTGTTTTTTATCTTCCGTGTTCTCATTATAACATTGAATCAAATAGTTATTTCTATAATGGGTCTTAAATTAAGACCAAAAAAATCCTTATGGGATAATTCATTATTCCATTTACTACCTAGAAATCACTAAAAAAATAATTCAAGCATCTCCATTCAAATTTTAGGTTCTCATCATCCAAACTAAAATAGCCTTTATCCTTCTAGGACAAGCCTAAACTAGGTAGACATGGTTGTATCATGGAATTGTCCACTAGTACGAGCTTCTCCCCCATGTTCTAATGATAACTTTTCAAATTTGAGACATTTTATATTAACTCTCCCACACTTTTATAAAGGTTAGTTAACATAAATATTAAAATTATTCCTCTATATAAGCACATCAAGGCCTCTTAAAGCATCATCTATAAATCACTTGGAAATTTTATTACAAATTGAGAAAAATAACACTAATATTTCATATTTCAAATTTTATTTATTATAATAGTCATAAACCAAATATAAAACTATTATATTATAGGTCAAGGGAACTCATTGTCAAGCATTTAAGTCAATCTATCTAGATTAATTCATATAGAAAATATCAAGATTCACACACCCACCCTAGAATGGATAAATACATTAGCATGAGGCCCTTTTTATCTATGTAGGTAGCACTCAAATTAAATAAATTTTTTTGAGGATAGATCAGCTATTCACCTTTCTCAATTATCCATTTTGTATTTGATCTCCATTTAGATTATTGTTCAAGAGATATGGATTTAAATTTTTATATCTTACACACATCAAATTTAAAACTTAAGGTTAATAAAAAATCTCCTCAGATAGCCACAAGTTCTCACATAGAAAAATATATCGCATAGATAACTAGGACAATACCATAGTCAATAAACAAGGTTGTCATGTGTCCCTATTCAAATAGTGTGGCCATGTATAGATACATCACAAAATCCTATTTGCATTTGCAACATGATTCATAGGTATTTTCATCTAGTTTTAAATCACATATATACCTACATAATCAACATAAATTAAATCCTATCTAGTTTTTTGATAACATAGGTTCTTGGAAAACCTATCATAACATGTTAATGTTTATCACTATAAAAATTAGAATATAGTTACATAATGCAAAAAAAATATAACAATTAAATTATTCCTTTTGTACAAACTTAATAATTATCCATTCAAACATTAACTTAATTTCTTTAAAATATCCATTATTATTATATGATTAAATAAATTCAAACATAACAAGATTTAACTACATGTGGAACAAGTACAAAATACATTTGAATAACCATGAAATAATCTCTATATTAATATATTATCATTTATAATTATTTAAATTTACATTTGATCAATATTTATAGACTTAAAATTCTCTAATTCTTCACATATTAACCTTCCATTTCTTCATTTGAATGAGACTTTTCATATCTTATAGACTTTTGACATACATACATAGGCTAAATAGATAGAAAAATAAATAAGTTATATAAAATGTTATACATCACACACTTGTCATGTATTTACACTATGTGATTTTATAGTCCTATTCCACTACTAACACTTTCCCATACTTAAATAATTATCTCATTCCAAGATAAAGTTACAAGAAGAGTGCCTACTGCTAGAGCTATTAAAATTGCCTACACTAAAAGGTTTGTCCAAAAACACTACTTTTGGTAATTGATGAAGGTGTCACTTTCCATTTTCACCTCTTGTGTACTAATTAGCCATTTTTTCATATGTTTAACTAATTAGTGTACCAATACACCACCCTTTCATGTTTTAAATAGATTAGCATATCCAAGAGGCTACCCTTTATGGGTTTTTAACCATCCTAGCCCTACAAATAATGTTTATGACCTTCCATACTTCAAAATAATTTAAAATTTTAAAAAATTAAAACTAAATAATACCTAAAGAGATGGAGGAGGCATGGAGCGCACTGATGGAATTGGAGGAGGTTATGAAAAAGGTAGATTTGTTGAAGTTGATGCTGATGAATATGCCACCATGGAGTCAACTAGTGGAGATGTTTATTTCATTTATGTTGCTTTACATCATATGTTTTATAATTTCTTAGTTTTTAATTCCTATGTGAGTTATGTGGGTATAATGAATTAAGGCTTATTGATAATTATAGTAATATAACTATCTATATATGACATACCATTGCTTGAATTATTCCAATCTATAAGGGTGTATTTCACCATGATAATTACTATTTATAGTGGGGCTTGACATTGATTAATGTATTTTTATTCACTCATGGAAATGGAATCCCTTTATTAATAAAGTTGGAGCTAACTGTCTTGTAACATTTCTTCCATTTGATTTTCATACACCTAGATCTACATGATAGTGAATACTATATGAAGCATCTCATTATCCCATATTGTCATGTTATCCATGACAATATTTCTAAAGTGAATAGAATCCTTTAGTGCAGTGTACATTTAAGTTAAAGTAGTTGTATGGTCTTATGTTATTTCTTTGGCTTTATCTAACTTAGATAAATCCAGTTGAACACTACTCAGTGTGTACTCCAACTATTGTTTCTAGTCAAGCAAATTTAGAAAAACTTGGGTGGCTTACTAAAAAGAAATGTATAATAATTTTTAATATTATTATAAAAATTATAATGTCATCTCTACTTATACCTTTAATTATTGACCTTACACTCTAATATTATGTAGTTTTTATGTAGCTAACTAATCTTATTCAAGAGAGTAAATCATTGAATTATTTCTCCTCATAATTCACTTAGTCACCCAAAACTTTAGTGACCAAAGTTATACAAGTGTCATTTATGATTTCCTAATCCTTAGCTAAGTGCACATGCAAGTCTAAATTTTCCTCCCTCAACTGAAGATTATCTTACTCCATCTCAATCATTTGTTATGCTATATATTCATGGAGTATAGTATCCTCTTCAATCAACTTTTCCAAGGAGAATTAAATCATATCAAGTCATTCTTATTATATTTTCATGGTCAAAGCAAGGGATTTCACAAAAATTATAGTTGAGGTTGACTAGTGACAAATCTATGCAATTGGGAATCCAAGGTTTTTTTATTATTAGAGTAGGGCTTGCAATCCTATAACCATTATTTGGTTGACTAATATTTTTCCTATAAATCCTCTTCTTGTGCACATTTTAGTGTCAATATAGATCCTTGTGATGTGTTAGAGGGCTATGGATAATAAAACTAATTATTTTTGGCATCTTATTCCATTAGATTCATATATTAATCTGACCATTCAAACTTTCTCTTTAATTCTTTCAATTATTTAACCTTTCCAATTACCTCTACCCATTATGCTACTTTTTCTTCCTTTTATGCAACATACTATATTTCTCATTGGAACTTTTATTTTTATCCTCTCCTAATTATGTAGGATTTCCTTTTGTTTCTCTTCAGCTTCCTTGGCTATTGGTTCAGCCTCAGCCTTCTTCATCTATGTCTCTTGTGTTCCCTTATATTTTTTTACTTCTTATTTCTTTCAACTTCATCTTATTGTTGTTTCTTATTCTACTCCTCTTCTTATTCTTCCGTATTATGTGTGTGTTCTTCTTATTAATATCATGTTTTATATGTAGTATAATGTTCCTCTTTTTTCTTGTTTTACATATAGCCTTTTCATCCTTTTCCTTCATCTATGTGAAAAATTCTTCCTCCTTTTTCCCCTCTATGATGCAATATCCTCCTTTTTGAGATGAGCTGGGGAATGGGGAGATCGAGGAGGTGAAGAGGGTGAATGTGAATGGGAATGGGAAAGGGAAGGGGAATACATCAGCATTGTATGTTTACTCACAATATTATTTATGTGAGGAGGAGGGACCAATTTTTTATTTTTGTGATGTGTTTGGTGATTATTCATAGTAATATATTAATATACCAATTTTTACTCTTCAAATTTGTTATCCTCCACCAATTTTAGTGTGACAAATGAGCCCATACACTATGTAATGAAATGATAATTATGTGTAATTATGGGTGAAATTAATTTTCACATGAGTATCTCTATTTTTTACATGAGCATATGTTGAATAATCTATTGTTTCACTGATGGCTACTCTTTTCTCTCTTGTTTCATTGTCATATGTAGTTATGGCACTAGTATTGCTTAAGAACCTAATATAAGTGCACTTAATTGAAAGATATAGGTTATTCTTCATTTTATTTCCTCCTCCTCTAAAAATATATCCACAATTATAGACTCAAGAGGTGTTAGTATCTCCACTAATATTATAGACAAGACATTATTTCATACTTTTTAGGTTTGCACTACTTTTTAGAAGAATAATTGCTTATCCTCTTCTTCCTCATAGATGTTTTGGTTGATTTCCTATAATATTGATTTGTATACATCATATGTAATAACCTTGTGTCATCAAATCATAATCCTCATTAATCTAGGACATAAATTTTTTAGTGAGGCATGGGATTATACTATGAGTATGTTTCTTTACTGGAGAGGATGCTCTCTACACTAGAGTCTTGTGTTTTCTTAAAACTAGCTAAAATGAAGTCACAACAATTTTTGGTCAAGATTTTTGTTATGCTAGGGCCTCTCATTATTTTTGTGTAAATGACTATTATAAACCTAGATGCATATATCATATAGGTTTCATATTTATTTCTAACAACACTTACTATTGAACACTTCTACCTATGTTTCTAAATTAGTGGTAAATAATAGAAATATAATGGGTGATGGTTTGGGTAGCCCAAGAAGCCATATTTTCATGTCATCATGTAGTTTGGTAACCATTGAATATGGTGTGAAGTAAAACATAACATTAGTGGGAAACCTAATATTTGACACAATAATAATTTTTAATTCATTCCCCCATTTATTAAATAAGCCTAACTATGCATATTACTACCATGTTCTGGTCTAGATAAGATTAGGTAATGAATTGATAAGCCAAAAATTTCCATCCACTATAATAGGACCATTAAAATACTTCCATTATGTGAATTAGTGAAATATTACTAGGAATGGGTATTAAAAAGTATGTAAAGTGCCTAGAATGATATTTTCCATGTTAAAACTAGGTCATCCACTAGGAACTCTAACTAATTGAAATTCCCATGCATCTAAATTATGTGATATGTAATGTTGATGACCCATTTTGTTTCCCAACATGAAATTTTTGTGGTCTACAAGAATCTACATTAAATTCAATTAGATAACACTCACACTACATCTTATATTGAATTAATTGGGATTCCCCCATATCTTATGGCATAATTTTCTCTTATGTCAAAATGAATCAAATGGCTCTTGGTTGTATATGGTAGAAGGAAGTTTATTCAAGGTAGAAGTCTTATACTCTCACCATTATTTTTACATTGATGTATATGGTAACATATTTATAAAAGTGAATTTACCCATAATTATACCTACTTAGTAATTTCATCACCACTTCAAATAACTATCAAAAATATGGAATCTTGATTAAACATTCAACATCTAAACCTCATAGTTATTATTTCATAGTTAAGGTTCATGGTTTCACACCAATAGTTTGATTTGGTGTGAATAAAATTATATCCATGTCCCATATGAAATCCAAGGGGTTGGAATCATGATACCTTTTTGTTTTAAGGTCATCCCATTTACCATCTCCTCTTTTTTTGCATCACGCTAAGCTACCAAAAATCTATGATTGATATATTATCATTTCTCTATAAACCCTTAGTAGATGGAAATAGTTGAAATCTATACTTTAAAAAAATATAAACTAAGGTGGATGATTAAGGCTTAAATCGAAGGGGGATATTGTTATCAATGGATTGTAATGGTGTATCATTATGTATTCCATTATATATTTTTTAATAACATGCACCTGTGTGACACTTCACAAGGAATTTTTTGAGTTATTTTCATGTAATTATGTTAGTCTTATGTGGGTTGAGTATGTCGGAGAAGACAAAAATACTTATAGAATTTGGTAGTCATTAGTATTTACAATATATTGAGCATATAATAATGGATCATTTTCATGGTGGTGATAAGATGACCTTCTTATCATTAAAGACACTTTAATAGAGGAAGAAATTTTCATAGTATTTATATGTGAAAGTGGGTTATCTATGACATACAATTTCGATACATTGTGAAATTAAATTATAGTGGACATCTAATATAGTTATATATGTGTCCATATATGGAGTATAATTTTATAGATGAACCTAGAAAGTATTTCATCTTCACATTGTAAAATGCATGGTAACAACAAATTCATTTATCTGTGTTTTTCTAAATCATGTAACAACTCCACATGGGTGAAAAGTGTCTATGAAGTTCATAGTACATGTACACGTATTAAGGTGAGAATGATTCATTTAAAAAAGGAATAATATTAATAGGTCATACTATACTATAATTTTATCTCTCTTGTGAAACAATAATTGTTCAAAATTAGAAGATCATTTAAAATAAATAGTTTTAGGGATGGTATTTGCCTACATAGAAAATTTGAGTTTTTAATTTTTTTAAAAAAATTATAACATGCATTTCAATGTGGTTCGATAGTTAGTTTTATAAGTTACAATGTCAAAAGGTGTGGGAGTTGTATAAGTTTTAGCATGATAAGCTGAATATAGTACTTGGATGTAGAAGTTTTGGCATGAGAATTCAAGTTTATTTATCTACCTCAAATGCGTATAAATTGAGTAGAGTTTTAAGAACTTTAAAAGGATTATACACCTATATTTATCCAAGTGATTATTAGTGTAGGCATAGGAAGGTTAAATTTATCATAATTTGACATTACGTAGAGAGTCAAAAAGGAGAAAATTTATGTGTTATATAGAGACAAAGTGAAGGTGAATATTTATTTAGAAAGAAAATAAATGAATAGGGAAAATAAACTAATTTCTTATTATTTAAATGGAGAAGGAAGTGAATCATTGTGAGATAAGTTTGAATGGTCAAAAAATAAAATGATATGGCCTCTGGGCCATATGGAGAAGTTTGAGAGGTTATTTAATAAGGGATATCTCCTAATTTTTATTATTTGTCTTTATTGTATTTTTTTTATTGAGTGTTTCCTCTATTATTTATTTGTTTCTCATAATTAGTATTTAGAAATTAAGCAAATAGTTTTCACCTATTGGTTTTAATATCTTTATATTATAAATAGGTGTGTAAGATCTATGTTTATACCCAAAATTCATTTGAGGTAAGGATAGGTCAAGATGGTAATATAAAATTATCTAATAACATATTTAGTGTCTAAAAATTCCCCCTTTTATTATATTATTGAAACTAAAATCAATGCTAGACTGAAAGGATAAATAGATGTAATATAGTGTGTAAACACACTTTATCTTTAGGAGAAGCCTCAAAATGTGCAATTTCTTTAATGAAAAACCCAAAATAAAACATGAAACAATTAATTTATAAATATTAACTAAAATATGAAATGATATATACCAAAAAAAAGTGAAATGTGAAGAGCAAGAAAAGAATACACATGCAAGTGGGTGAACTGTGATGCCTTGTGAATTTTTGGAGACATGTTTCTTTATAAATAATTGGATATTGGGGGTAAAATTCCACAATGGATAATTTCAACATATTATTAATTCATAAGTGTAATTTTTCAAACCATGGAATTTTAAAATGCTCCCAACCTTATGAAGAGGGAGTAGTGTTAAGATTTTAAATGGCATAAAATCTCAACTATATTACTCATTTAACCAATTTGGAACCTAAAGATGAAATGGGGATCATATAATAGGATCATCTAATGGTTAATATACATTTATATATGGACTTATACATTCAAAACTTTAATTTTGATATAATGACTTCAACTTGAAAATATAAACACTATAACAGTTTATGTATGAATAATGTTCATGCCCCATAATTTGATAGATTTTATCAATTTGATATATAATTTCATAAAATATATACTCAAACTTTTCTATATATATATATATATATATATATATATGTGTGTGTGTGTGTGTGTATGTATATATTGCATAGATGTTCTTGTAATATGTCCGAGTATGCATTGCATCTACCCTATAATATGTCTCAATCTATAAATATTTATCCCATAACCTTAACCAAATGATAATTTGAACCAATTTAAACTTTTTAAATCATGCAATTTATGCCAAAATATGAATTATATATTTATTGAGGCTTGAATATTTATGACAAGCCCACTAATATCCTCCAATTTTGTGGTGAAGAATTTAGCCTATGAATTATTCATTTCAAGATAAAATAATCAAACACATCATGTTATACATAAATATGCAAGAATTTTGAAGCTTGTGCCAACATGTGGAGAATATGTTAACATATTACTAATAGTTCATCAAAAAATATATGAAACATTTATCTTAAGGCTACAATTTTCATCTCAAGATAGATATATAAATTAAGAAATAATTGGTAATCATCACTTATATGTACACTAAATAGTAAGTTGCACATGTAAAGGTGCATGTTATAAATCATGGCACCATACATAAGTAGAAAGGTGTGTGATATGTATCAAGATACCAAAAAATATGTATGTGTCCAGTCATAAACACATAATGTCATGGTCATGATTCACATAATAAATCACACATAATATCACTAATTTTCACATAAATTAAGACCACACACAAAGGAAAATAAAATGTCACACAAGGAAAGAACCATTCATGCAATGGATAAGCAAATGTGACACAAAAAATAAAGAGACATACAAATACAAACTCACAGATGAGAAAATAAATCAACCGAAATTCATATAAGAAGGCAAGGGCCCAAAAAAAGAATCATATAATGAAAAAATCAATTAAGTAAAAGTCACAAAGGAAGGCAAGGGCCAAATAAAGATTCATACAATTAAACAATAAATCAATAAATGTAATATAATAAGGAAAGATCTAAAACAAATCATAATCAATGATAAGCCTATAGGAAAATAAAAAAAATTTGAACCAAATAAAAAATTAAACTAGTTTGCACCATCAATCGATGTCAAAGTCACAACATTTCTAAATAACATATCCATAAAAATTTATCACTACAAATAATATAAGAAAGAGTAAAACATGTATACGAAATAAATTTATCTCAACATGATAAATTGAAATTTCATATAAATATATATCTTGTAACAATGTAACCTATGGAATGAGATTCCATCGACATTAACATGGCTTGTGGGTGTAAGAATTCCCTACATATATACATCCATGTATCATGTATAACTTTTATGTCCTACATCTCACTCATAGAAATGTAAAATACATGTGTAGATGCAAAATTATATATAATATGAAAAACATGCAATAAATAACATATATCAATATAGTAAGTAGAATAATATATTATACTTAGGTCCTATTTTTTATTCTCTTATAATACACACACACACACACACACATATATATATACATATACATTCACACACACACACACACACACACACACACACACACACACACACACACACACACACCTATGTATGTTTTTTGTATGTATATGATGCAGAGGAAATAATAAAATAACTCACACCTTGTTAAATATAACTTGTCCACTTTTGTCAAGGCTAATAAGTTTTATAACTCATAGTATGATTTTGAGTTTTAATGTTTGTTTATTGGTTATTATTATATTTCTCATGCTCATTTTATTACTATTGGATCCATTATCTAACTCAAAAAACCACTTAGTACATCTTTCACAATATACACACCTTCCACTTTGATAGACCATCTTGTAGCCTTTTTATAGGCCTTTTCTAATGGTATGAAATAGTATGGATTGGTATTGAGAAAAAATTGATATTTTATATCACCCATTATCTTTTTATCCATCTCCACAAGTTTTATTGTTAATACTCTACTCAGAAACCACCTTTTCAACACTTTTTAAGGCTCTGTTTAGGCCTAATTAGGCCTCCACTACCCTATGATGCACACAATGGTCCCTAACCATATGTAACCATAATAAATTGGTATAAAACCTCCAAAATACCTTAATAAAAATTCACCACTATAAAATCATAAAATTTTGGGAATTTTCACTAGGTGAAACTCCTTTAGGATAAGTGTTTGCCTAGAAACCTTAATACAGGGTTTACATAGTATGCAAGGGCTTGAGAGCAAAGATATTGTGTTTTTATTTTCTAAAAAATGTTTAAAATAATTTTTAAGGTTTATTAATATATTTACCAACCCAAAACACCTTTTACAATCAGTATATTTTCCCTTTGACACCTCTTCTACATTGATTCATAAAGATTTGTATGTGATTGTGTGTACTTCTAATAGCACCTATAGGACTGTATCATCCTTCTCACAAGAAATATGTAAATATTGAAATGAAAACACATAAGAACATTTATATCACATGTAATTAAATACAAAATATATAATAAGTCTTATAATCATATCTTTATTGAGTCTTTCTTCCATGATCACTCAAACATAGTCATCTTCCCATGCATACATACATAAAACAAGGTTTGCCATAGTGTGTTTTTAAACATGAGGAATTATTTGCCTTGTTTATTTTAAATTTATGCTATTAATAATTATAATTAATCCTCATATCTAATATATAATACACTTTTATGAATTATAACTACTCTAATTACCTTTTGACCTTCCAACCGTCACTAAAGGCTACTTAGAACATTAAAAGTATACACTAATTTTAATTTGTCATACATATATGATATAAGACTTATGGTATAGATCCATTATGTCTCCAATAATTATAACTTAAAAATATCAATAACATATCATCCTTAAATACACACAAAAATCCTAAACCATGCTTCACAAATTTAAATCTTCAAATTATTGAAATTGGTGGGAAAATGCCAATTTTGAAATATAACTTACCCATTCACACCTAGACACTTTGAGAAGATTAAAAAGTGTGTAATAAGACTCATATCACCATTAAAAAACCCTAAATAATCTATATGACCATAAAACATATGATCAAATCAAAAAAATTCAAACAAACATAAGACAAGTCATCCTTAGAAGGATGCTCCTACATCATACTACTAAAGTGCAAAAGAAACTTTCCATGAAAGTTTAGTCAGATTATATTGAATTTATCATAGAAATATCTCTCTTTTTCCTCTAGCTATTAAAATTCATAACCTCTTAGATCCTAATGCCTATGAGTGGAACATAGACCTCCATGTTCATTGAATAAGGGTGTATTGGCTCTTTCTTTGAGGTTACCTATCTGAATATTGATATTCAACCCAATCATCTTCAATTTATTTTTTTTTGCTTAAAAAACCTACACATGTAACACACAAGTTAAACATGATAACCTCCTTACTATCTTCTAAGAATCCACTCTCTTGCACTCTCATGATTTTCCTTTATATGATTGGATCTGTTACCTCTTTCATTGTGTCTTATTATGTCATCTTATTATTTATAGTACCATAAAAGTCCTTAATTATTCATTTGATATCTACCTAATATTCATTCATCACTTTACTGGTTACATTATTTTGCCCACTTGTCAAATTTCTAGTTATCTTACCTTTCATTAAAAACTCTCTCAACACACCAACCTTATTAGCAAAGTCTTCTAAATACTCCATGATTCTTATCAAAGACAAATTGATGGAAAAAATATGCAAACAACCCTTAAAAGGGTCCATTTTATAACAACTCATCATGATGGGTTGACTATAACAACTCTTTATTGCTTGCAATTAACACCTCAAAATACATGTCAACTACTACATCCTTTTCTCCCATTTCTTTGGCAACTTGTACTATATTGTCTTCATCTTGGCACTTGTTCTCAACTGACACACTTTTGTCCTCAATGATGCAACTAGTTATTTATGGTAAATACTCTTTTTCTCCAAACATCATCACACTATTTTATACCTCCTTTCATGCTTGACTATCCTTCAATGGGATTAGTGTATGTGTTGATGCAGTTTTTATACACATCACATATAATGAGGTAGCCTCTAACATTTTAGGATCTCAATGGAGAAGAACTCTACTCTAGGGCACAAGTTGTAGGTATATAGTCTTAATAACTAGGTAATATAATAGAGGGAAAATCATGTAGGTTGTTAACAAAGTTTTGAGAATGGAGGAGTGGTTTCTAAAAGAAAATAAAATCTATATGATTTGGATTGGGGGTTACTAACCTAAATTGGGTAGGTCTTAAAACAAACTCAAAAAAGGAGGTAAGGGTAAGGCTAAAAATAAGGATCTATGGTATTCAATTATCACTTATTTGGCTTGTTTCTAAGTGGACAAGTAATTTCAAAACCTATGTCTATTGTTATCAGATGTTGCACACACACAATTAGACATAGTTAAGAAATCTAAGGGGATAGTGACATAGGAAACTCACAGGCCTCAGTTAAAGTCTAATCCTTTTATGGTAGATATTTCACTCTTAATCAAGAGATTATGGATTGGGATATTGAGGTATATAATTTAGTTATTGCACACTCACAAAAAACTATATCAAAATAAAATACTTCTGCACACTCAAAATTAAGAATCAATCAACTCAACTATTAGTAATAAATATATTTTATGAATCTTTTAATAGATGTTGCACATCTTATATTAGTAAATCAATTAATACAATCAAGAACCCATTCTTAGCTTTTACACACTAAGGATTATTAATTCATACAATCAAAGAAATAAAATACATAAACACATGAGTGGACAATTGAAATTGATTTTTGATCCTGTATATTGAAAAATTCTCTGATGAATCCAAAATATGAATTAAAATTATTTAAATGGACTTGGGGAAGGGGTGGCCTCATCCTCCAAGTTCATGCATAATTCATTACATGTGATAGTTATAACTTAAGTTCTATCTATGGTTAAAATTGTATAAAGTTTACTTACAATTATCAGTTAGTCTAAGTTAGCCTTTAAAAAAACCATGCAACATGTGCATGTATATAAAGAAGATAGACAACCTTTCAATTATAGCTTGTAATACAATAAAAATATAAATATATATAAAATATATGTACACCATTACAAAATATCCATGCAAAAAACATCCTATTCTTTCAACGTTTTGTTGTATGAATAATTAAATGGACCTTGGTTGGTGTTGTGGCTAAGGTAGTTGATATGGAGATTGTTGATGTCAATCTAGCACTAAAATTAATAACCTAAGATTACTTTTTCTTTTCTTAAATCTCTATGTAACACTTTTAAGAAGTAGCACGCTAATTTTTAATGATGTCCAAGTTTAGTAGAGGTGGTTTGTGTATCCCGTTGACTTGATTGAGGAGTTTTGCATGCTCTAATTTGGTAGTTTAGAAATTTATCCTAAAAATATCCACTTCATTTGGAAAATCTCAATTCAACCTCTATATCCTCCAATGGTAGACCTTGTAGACTCTACTTAAATTTATCAATGGCTTCCTATATGAGTTTATCAAAATTGATCTTACTGATCAATTTCCCTATAACATCCTTGACCTTGGATAAATTTAAATCATTCAAAATTCAAAGAATGAGAGCCTCATTCTCTTAATATTTATGGAGTAAATCCCCAACTACTGTCAACCATTCTTGAGCTTCTTTTATCCTTATAACTATGAGGTTAAGGGAATTATATGCCTTTAGTGGCATCATGAGGACTAAATGGCTATAAGTCTTAATAACTATGTATAAAATCAAAATCTTTAATTTATTATTATTTATTTTCAAAGAATTAAATAATTCATTAGTCTTATTAATGTGTGGGGCTAATTTAGACCACATAAATTACAATGCTTCTATTGAATTATAACATTTAGAGGTTTCATCTTAAATCTCAATTACAATTCCTACTAGTATATGCACAATTTTAGCTTGTTCCTTCAATTATTATAGCTAAACCTTCAAGTCTTGTCTAGCTATTTTGGTACCCTCATGGATTACCACCATGGCATCCTTCTATGATTTGGCTAGAGCTATAAAATATTCAACACAGGGGGATTTTTATAGCTACCTATTCTATCTCTTAGTGAGGGAGAAGACCTCTTATCTCTCCTCAAGAATCAATTCCATACCTTTTTCATCTTCTATCTTCCTCTTCTTCACCGTCTAAATTATCCTAGATGGTTTGTTAAACAAGGTGGTGATAGAATGGAACTTAGTGATTTTGAAATTGGGCATATGTGAGGTCTTAATCCTTAAACCCATGGCCCAAATAGGAATTGTCATTTGATTGACATCTATTTATTCTGAGGTTGTGACTACAACCTCTTCTTTAACCTCTTAAACTAATTGTTTCTTCTTGGATGTCTTAACAAGGGTGTCAAGAAAGAAGGTCAATATAATTTTAGACCAATCCACTCCTCCAAATTAAGGGAATGGATGGATTTTGATTATTTATTGCTTGGCCCTTTTACCCTTTTACCTTTGCCTTTGGATGGATTGTTATAATAGTATCTTCAAATAAAGTGGCTGATGGCATGGGAAGGGTGATTTGAGTGGATTTAACATAGAGTTATGGGGTGGTCGTTAATGTCTCTACCTTCTTATATGCCTTATTATTTATTAGTGATCTAATAGTATAAGTGCTAGAAGGAATGTTGGAGGTAGACATGATAGAAGTGGATGGAATGGAGGTGAAACGTGGATCAATAGAGTTGTTATAATCAATATTAAAATAAAAAACCTTCTCAACCTTTGGGGTGTGAAAGGGGAAATTATGAAATAATTAGTAGAAACTAGATCAATAAAGGTAGAAGTGAGAAATTTCACCTTATGGGTTCTCAACATAGAATAAATAGATACAATACCAAACATAGGAACATAATTAGAAGATAAATATGTGGTTTCAAGAACCTAGGTACCTGTGGTGTCTTCCTTAGCTAGTTCTTTACCCTTTTTAGCTTCAAGGATTAATTCTTTAACCTTTTATAATTTGGTTTTCTTCATTAGAATCCTCTTCATATTCTTCCAAGTCAAATACCTCTCCTTCTACCACCTATGTTTGTTGGGGCACTATAGTCAAGCCTTGATATTGTTTAACAATAGGACTACCTATGGGAGTCGTATAATTCCTTGTGTATAAAAGGGTGGTATTTGGATATGAGGATAAGCTTGGATAGCCTATGTATATGATTCATTTATTGCTTCCCATAAATAATCTTATGCTTAGGGAATATTTTTAGACATTTGAATTATGCTAGCTTTTAGTTCTTCATGTGCTTGCTCTTCCCCATCAGAATAAAAATTAATGGTGTCTCCAACTTTTGCTCCATGGGGGTCTAGTTTAGTTACCCTAGGTTCTTTATTAATATACTTTAGTTTTAGAGTGAGTAATTATGATGAGGAACTTGCTTGGTCCTTTGATTACTCTATGGACTAGCCCTTATATAAGTCTAGATGTTTTCACCCTTGAAAGAGTGAATTCCTAATATCCACTTCCCTTATAGAGATTTTAGGCTCCTATTGGATCATCCTTAAGTGATACTCTTTAAATCCATCAATCATTTCCATCTCCAAAATTTTCTCATCATTCTATGCATTCATGAACAAGAAATCATAGGGATAATGCACGTGGATGTAAGGGATATTCAAGCCCTATATTTGAGTTTTAATGACTTTGTGGGGATTCCAATCCCTATGTGTAAGTGTGGGGAAGTAATATATTTTTATCTTGACACCAACCTCTCTAAAGTGTTTTCTCATTGTACACACCATTTGGCCAATATCTATGTGGTGGCCAAATAATGAGATTTTCTTTGTCCTAGATAAATCCTCCTTTATTATCCACCACAATTGGAAAGCAATTTCTTACTTTCCCAACTTATCAATTATGTAATTTAGGAGGCATAATGTGTGAAAATTATTTCCCCATTTCATAATAATATTTAAATCTATGTATAAGATAGTCCCTTCTTGGAGAATGTGTTTTCACAATGTTGGCCCTAATCTTAGGCATTGGTGAACCATGGATAGCCTACTGAACCTGAGGATAAAAATCCTTGGAAATACTCACCATATTATTCATGTAATAATAGATGTGAATGAATTAAAAATGGTCATAGATCTTATTTTTGATACAATCAGTGGTTGGGATTCATTAAGAACTTTATAAATAGTCCCCATAATAACATTTAACAAATATGACATCATATAAAAATGGATTTTATGAGTGGGTTGTTTATCCTTAGATATGACCTACTCCCTCAAATGAAAATTAATAATCTCTCCTAATGAAAATGTGGCATCATTGATGAGCATCATGTGTAGCAACAACACCTAGTCCAAATGGAGAAAATGAATGTTGGGCATGCCATAAAGTCTATTTAGTAGTGTCATACCTATCTGCACTCCCATCCTAAACTTGTTAATGAAAGTATGAACCTTAAAATTCTTCCATTTAAATGTAATGGTCTTATTGGGGAGAATCCATGAAGACAAAACCTTCTCCATTATGTTCTCTTGATTATACTAGACTAACATGTACTTGTTGAAGTAAGTGTTGGGTGTGGGTAACAACAAATATCTCTATAAATAAGATATTTTGATGCACACTACAACTTTTGGGTTACCAGTATGATGTAGGAAAGCATCTCGTGTGACCTTACCTGTGAATAACAAGTCATAGAAGAAGTTGATGCATGGCATCACGTCAGGATTGGTAGCAAAAAATCACAATCCTTGTCTCTTTAGTCTTAGGAAATCCTTGATAAATAGTCATTCAAAGGGAGATGTTTCTATCCAATAAAAATATATCCATAGAGTCAACAATGTCCCAAAGTTTTAAATAATTCATGTACCTATTATCTGATATGGTGACATCAAAGACTATATCCATAAACTCTATTGAATCCTTTATTGAGTATGGAAGTGGTGGAACTACTCCCATAAATGGTTTAGATGAATACGTCATTATTAATTATGTGAAATTTGATTCCTTATAGTCTCTTTTACATTCTCTATGTTATATGAACAATTCTTTCTTCCACTAATCACTGGGGTTTTTTGCAGTATCCTCACAAGTAGTAGCTAGGGCTTTTGGTTACATAGAATAGTAGTAGACTTAGAGTGCAACTTTTTTTGTATGCAGTAAAGGCTTCAATAATTTTACATTGAGTATATATCTTTAGTCTTGATTACCAATTCATGTGATATAAATTCCTAATGTTCACATGTTTTATATTTTCTACATATTTCAAAATTTGTTAGTTCTAGTTAGAGGGTGATTTTAGTATGCTATTAGGAAGTATTTTAGATTTATTAGGCAAATTATAAAAAGTATTTTGTATTTTGATAATTAGTTATTCACAATTTGTGTTGGGATTGGTATTTACAAAATACCCAAACAAAAACCCCAAAAACCTAAATCCCATAAGACAAAATGTCTGAAACAAAAACTTTGAAGCATATGTATAAGGCTCTTAGGGTCTATCAGACAAAATGTCCATGGAAAAAATCCCAAAGACCAAAAATTCCATTAGACAAATTTTCCAAAATAAAAATTCCAAATAATATTATCAAATAAATTTTTTGAAGACCTAAAAAAGTCATGAATAAATAAAGTGTAGAAAAAACAAGTATCAAAGAAGTTTCTAGATAAATACCCAAAACAAAAAAAAAATACTAAAATCCAAACCTATTGGAAACAATTTTTGAATGAAAATCCTGAACAAAAATCCCAATGAATAAGTCTCAAAATGATTTCCTTCAAATAAATGAAGTCTTGAATAAACAAATTCTGAAATAAAAAGTCTTGAGAGCATGTATAGTTCAAATCTTCTCGAAAAGGAATTAATAGAGTTAGCTCATAAAATATGCAATACCATGATATATTAATAAAATCTTATAAGTATGAAAAATAAGAATTAATTTTCTTAATAAATTCTACAAACATATAAAATAAAGGCTCAACAATAAATTTAGAATCTAAAAAAAGTGGGTCCCCATCTCTTCAAGAAAAAAAGGGGGTGTTGGGTACAATAGTATGTTTGATGTCATTTTTATTAAGGGTATATGTATTGGCTCTAGCATCATGTATATATCTCATGGCATAATACCATGGTATACCATGGATGATATGGTACACATAAATAGGAATCACATTACATAAAATTCTATCCTTATACCCATAAATTTGCAAGTCTACATGGTATTTCTTACTAATTAGGACTTGATGACTATTTTGAATCCAAGAGACTTTGTAAGGACTTGGATGCTCTTTGAATTATAATACTAGCTTAGATACCATCATGGAAGACATAACATTATACATACTACCATTATCAATTATGACTTTACAACATTTAACTTTGCTTTTGCACATGGTTTTGAAAAATGTCTTCCTTTATGGTGGCTCTTTCTCTTCATGGCTTGACTTTAAAAAATAAACAAGATCTAATTGACGCTAACTACTTTCCATATCATGGTAAAATATTTATGTTAAATGTGGTCTCATAGAATTTTTATTTAAGACCTTCCCTTTTAGACCAATGATTCTAATTTTATCCATAAAATAATGTATGCTTGCAACCAGCATTACACCAAATCTAAGTCTAAGAAGAAGTAGAATAAGGAACCATAGTATTGAAATTGAGGTGTTCCTATTTTTTTGGGGCTGGTCACTTCACATGATGATTAAATTCATGAGAATCATTTATATTTCATAAGTTAGACATTAAGTATTCATTCTTTAACAACCACATAAATTGGAAGCATTTTTATTGTACATTTTCAAAAATGTGAAGGCTGATGATTCAAAATAGAATATGTGAATTTTACAAACATTTCATTTTCTAGTGAAAATAATCAAAGTGCACTTAATTTCATAAATGAATTAAAATGTAATAAATTAACTAATTTAAGTTTGTCTTAATAATTATGAATTTTTTTGGTCTATTGCTATACCCATGGATTGGCCCCAAACCCTCAATGGACTAAACAATTAAATATTTTCAGAATAAATAAATCAAAAAGGAAATTGAACAAAATTCAAAACCCAAATTCTTTCTTCAAAGGGGTGATTCAATAAACCTCTATCACAAAATTTCCATCCTGGTTGGTAATGGAGCAAGGCCATGAGTGGGACTAGATGTATCTACGTTGAATCTATATATGTTTAGATGGTAGTATTTAAATGACCATGTCATTCCCCTCAAGCCAAACATCCAAAGTGTCCTTCCCATTTATTCTAATTATTTTAAACATGTTTAAATTTATTTATGTGAATGCAAAGGGATATAAAAGAATAAATCACTTTTAACACACACTGATGGTCCATGGTAGATCTGAAGCTTAGTATATCAAATATAGAATTACACTTTAGCGCCTTCATCCTTTTGATTTTGTCTAATGAATTATCATGTAGTTTTTTCTTATTTTCCAAGTGTGAAGATTTAAAATTTTGGTTCTAGATAAAATTCTCACTATAGAGATTACCATTTTTTGGGACTATCATGCCCATTCTTAGATTTTAAATGGTGACCCTCTTAGTTTAGCATGAATGGTTACTTTTTCCACTCTTGATCAGTTACTTGGTCTTTGATATGATTATCTGAACTTAATTAAATATGCAAAGTTTAGCCATTTTAAATCATGCATTTTAAAGTACCTTTGAAAATCTTCCTTTGAGTAAAATATGATTGAGACTTATGAAATTGGTATAACTTTTAGATCCTTTTCAATGTCTTGACTTAACAATTAAACTCATAATTATTCCATTATACTATAAAATAACTAAGCTTCTATTATGTCTTACTTTAGAACCTAGCCTATCTTCGATATTATGAGCTCTTTTATAAATTAATTGAGTGTAAAATCTAAATTTTCAATCTTTGGGGCCTTTTAAGGTATTTAAATTACAAGTTTGACTTGGATCTTAAAATGATTTTATTTTGATGATTATGGGATTTTAAAATGAGAATTTTGGGTTATTTGTAATGGGTTTGGTCAAGCCTTTTACATTGTTTTGATGTCCTTCATTGACAAATTGATGCTTTCATTCATTTTCTTAGTCAATTTTCTTGTTTCAATGAACTAACACCAATAACATTTTGACATTATTTTACTTAGTTTTTTTTGTAGGTTTTCCTTATGTGATTCTTTTGTATGGCTGGGATCATGCCAATGGCTTTATCCTATTCACCAGGGTACCCAAGAAACTTTGGGACTTATATTTTCATGAAAATACATAAGCCTCTAGGTAGCTGAGTTGATGCCACATGGCATTAATTCAAAGACCCGAGGACCCTAGAGACAATTGGTAGACTAATGGATCTAGGCCTCTAGGTCTCTAAGATGATGCCAAATGGCATTATCCTAACAACTTGGGAACCTAGAAACCAAGACAAAAGTTAATGGATCTAGGCCTCTAAGTAGATGAGATGATGCCACTTAGAATCATCATAGTGACTCAGTGACCCAGATTCCAAATTTTTCCCATAGACCCTATAGGCCTCCAAATTAGTGGGATTATGCCATATGGCATCATCTTATTAACTATCCCAGGGAGGTTTGTGTCATCCTAGGCCCCCATGTTAGAAGTAATTCACTATGTGGCACCATATTTTGAACCAAGATCTAGAAAATTAGGGAGAATTGAGCCCATAGACAAAAAAATTAGATAGGTTGACCTAGTGACCTACACAAAGTTAAAGTGGATCAGAAACTTATTTGGGAGGATGTGAATGATAGTTAGGTAGAATAGAGATCCTAAGGACATAAATAAAATATCTACCCAACCCACATCCACTGATCAAATCATCATAAAGGGCATAGTCTTAAACTTGACGGTCTGTCAAAATGTCAAAATTGCTTGAGTTGAGAAAATAGTAGAATTATTGTTGAGCTAGATTTTGAGAAGTCTGACTAGTCAAAGGAGGACATGTAGAGTGAGTTATAAAATTATGGTCTTAAATATTCTCCTAGGAGTGTTACATGCCAATTTTCCTCTATACTCATCATTTTGTTAATTAATAGATTATGTGGTTAGTGATTGGTTAACCTAATGTGTTAATTAGCTAGATTAGTAGTATGTTGATTGTAGATAATTATTTATTATTTGTGATCATGATGGTTAACTCATTTTTAGTTGTTCATATTATATTAAAATAAATTTTGATCATGATTATGTATTTTATTTTGTTACAATAGTTTATTATGATTTTTTCATGAAATGGTCTAACTATTGTTCATTTTACTGAGGTGGATTTAGGATGCATTCCACCCTCTTGACTATGACCAAGGGAGAGTATCATTAGAGAGGATGGATCATATGGAAATGAGTGGGGAAAGATAGAATGAGATAGGAAACTTACACACACTACATAGGGTATAAGTCTTCTTTTTAATTGTTTTTTTGTAGCATGCATCATAGTATTTACATATTTCTTTGATTGGTAATATTATTATCAATATTGCATATTTCTTAAATTTGTGATAAAGTATCTAAGATGTGCTTGCATAAATTAACATTTTTATTTTTTTCAATCCATGTTAGGATCATTTTAACATGTAATTTAATGTCCTTGTATGATCTTTACTGAATGCAAAGTCTAATTCCTTTGTTTTGACATTGAATACACTTATAACTCATATTGTCTAGTTTGAATAACATGTTTAGAATGACTGTAATGGTAATTAAGATGTTTGATATCTATTATAAAGTTATAAATCTATGATATGTTTTATCTATTATTTATATGTATTACATACACACTGAATAGCTATTTAAATGATCATTTTTAATAGGCAAATGGCATGTTTAATTTAAAAGGATTATCATTGGCATATTTTTTTGGTAAAGTTTGATAACCTTAGGCCATGATATAGTCTATGAAGGTCATAATTTTAAATGAGGTTATATAGTTAATAATAATTATGATTGTTTTATTGATCAATGGTTTTAGTTAGACCAATTTTGAGATACTGAAGGTAATAAAATTTAATTAAGGTATATTTTCCTTAGACAAACACATAGTTTGAAGTTTTTTTTAAAAGCATTATTATTATGTTTATATTAAAAAACCCCTTTTGATCTATATAATTTTACATATTACATATATATATATATATATATATATATATGTATATATATGTATATATATATATATATATATATATATATGTATATATATATATATATATGTATATATGTATGTATATATATATATATATATATATGTATGTATATATATGTATATATAGACACACACACACACACACACACACACACACACACCATAGTCTATGAAGGTCATAATTTTAAATGAGGTTGTATAGTTAATAATAATTATGATTGTTTTATTGATCAATGGTCTTATTTAGACCAATTTTAAGATAGTGAAGGTAAAAAAATTTAATTAAGGTATATTTTATTTAGACAAAAGCATAGTTTGAAGTTTTGTTAAAAGCATTATTATTATATTTATATTCAAAAACCCCTTTCGATCTATATAATTTTACATATTATATATATATATATATATATATATATATATATATATATATAGACACACACACACACACACCCCCCTTACATATTTATTTGATATATATATGTAGCCTTCATGATTATGATCTTCTAGGTTAGACATAATACTTTTATTAACTCTTAAGACATCTTAAATATCTCAATACCATTCTCATAGGTCGACCATAGCATCCACGGGTCACCATTAAGTAGCTACACCTTTCAAATAGGCCTTAGTATCCCTTATAGGTCTCATGTAGACCTATTCACCCATTTAGCACTCCATTGAGTAAAAAAAAACACATGATCACTTCCAACTTCATATGTCCACTTCAAATGACCTCTTAGACATCCTAAAATGATTACAATCATTATTACACACATATGTATATGCTCAATCCACTCAAACATTAGCCTTGTAAACAAGAACACCATGGATGAATAAATAGACAAATTCTAAGCATTTGTTCATACTGAAGATGGATTATTCAAACATCCAAAATCCATAAATATTATCCTTAAGGAGTATAAAATAATATTCAATATCTAAGTCCCATTTAAACATCCAAATACCATCAAAATATCTCAAAATATCCTTCTCAGGTCACTTATAGACCATGGTCAAACACATAGTCAACTTTGAAGCTTAATATCTATAAATTTATAGACATTCAAAACTTATAGTCATTTTAATGGATGAACCTTGGTTTTATTTATAAATTTTTATTTTACATCACCTTTGAACTCATCTTAAATCAAAATTTATGGCTCATAAACTAAGCACTAGTTTTCCCTCACAAATTCAAATATTTGAATTCCAACGGTCACTGAGGAACTATTAAAGTTTGAACATTTTGTCAACAATTCATGTCCTCTCATATATTAAAAAAATACACATCATTGATCTCCCTCAAAATTAGTTTATTCTTTACCTTTTCTTACTATTAAACATTGAGCACATATCATCATCTCATTTCTTCCTAATAATTTGGAAAATATGTGCTCTATTAATCTCTTGGATAGTAGACTGGACTTTAACCTACTTAAACATCAAAAACTTTGACATCTTTGACTCAATATGTATCATTGATCTACATCTATATGAACACCTTCTCATTTTTATATCCATATCTTATCCTGGTCTTTACCTTTTAAAAATTTGGCCAAGTATGGGAACCTCTGTAATCTACCTAGAAGGCCAAATTTGAACCTTAATAACTTTTTCTATGCTTAATTTCATGTCCTAAAATTAAAACCATATGATCTTATTTCATAGATGATCCATCCATATATCAAGATACTCCTAGAACCTTCACACATGGGAAATATAATTCCATCAAAATGATTACTTGGCTCTACTTGAACTTAAAAATTAAGCTCAGATTAATTTCATGTTGTAGATATGTGATGCAGTTAAATGTGCACCATTAGATATCCTTTGCAAATTTGGCTATGGGAAAACTTTTAAAAATACTTTGGGAAGCTAAATTTTCATAGTTATATATTTTGATCCACTCAACTGCATGACTTAAAACTTAGACCATAGCAACTTGGGACTAATGTGATCACACCCATATGACCAAATCCCCCTGACTCATTTATACATGACAATGGTGATGTTTGTAAACTTCATACTTATATTTTTTTGTCACATAACCAATTATGCCAAAATGAACATAATGAGAAACTATATGAATACCATGAACTTTCATAAGATATCCAATCATATTTCACCACTAATAATACCCCTCACACATGATCAATACTTTGGACTCATCCCTAATCATTCCAAAATTGAAGATCAACAAAGCTTACTTCAAGCATACTAGGACAAGCACACTGCACACTTTGTCATTGAAACATAGAATATAAAGACACTTCATCCACTCACCTAGAAACCTCCATGACATCATTAAAAAATCTCCAACAATTTCCCCCTTTGTCATTTATGTCAACACCCATCATATAGCTCACCTTCCTTCTCTCTCTTTGAGCACTCTCACAATAGGAACCTTCTCCCCCTTTGACACAATGACATATTAGGCACAAACTTATCCTAAGGACATAAAAATACAACCAATAGGAGAGGACCACCTTATAAATATGATAAAAACTCCCCCTTACCTTGAACCTACCTCTTCTTGCCTTGACAACTTCCTCTTGCTACATGCCAACACTCTTTTCAACCAAGCATTATAGCCAATGAAGAAAGAACACACAAAAGTAATAAAACATGATTGAACTCAATAATAAACATATATGAGGTACTCCCCCTAAGATCTCATAGCCATTTCATCTTTTAATAATCTTCATATCTTCACACACCATGAAGAACCACCACACAAGCTTACTAGCCTTCTCTTTCAAGCCACCTCAAATACCACCAAAAGAACTTCATGCCACTCACTAAATAGGAAAGATTATCTAAACCAACTTCATAACTCACCTTGAAACATTAATGCCATGATATTTTGGGTAAACTAACCAAAAACATCAAATCTTCACACTATCCATGTTTAGACTCCTTGTAGTCCTACCTATAACTTGTAGAGACCACAAATTTTAGTACACATACTTTCAAGACCTAAAACTTTATATATATATATATAATCATATTTCCCTTTAATCACACATATTTTCATCACCTATCTCCTCCTCTGTGACATACTTCCTTCATAAATATACTAGCTAATTAGGCTTCCATTTCGACAAAAACTTGAATAATTTGAAAAACACAAACCTTAAAATCTCTATGAATCCTAATTTGACAACCCATTTGTCCCATTAAATCTATTAAGAATCCTTATACCTAAAATCATAAGCCAAACCACTTTTATAGCATTGCCCAAAACTTTAGAATCTCAAAATAAACAAGGTCAATAAATCTCCTTATGGTAAATGCCCACCTCTAAAACTTGTTTCACACCTGGAGAAAACCATCACATACTTCTGGACCAAGATTTGAGCCTTCGCACCTTTATAAACCTTGAATTATTATACCTTCCAAAAGGCACAAATAGGATCATCAAGACACAAAACCACTTGGAACACATCATAAAGAAGTGCATATACATTTATAAGCACCAAACTCTTCTTGAAATTCCATAAATATCATAATGACATCTAAAAACACCCATTTTGATCTTGTATACACAATAAAAACACATTATGACATCACTTTGACATCATCAAAGCACTTTTCCCATCTTGACACACTAATTCCAACTAGAAACCCTCATCTCTTACCTTTTAGGACCTTTTAAAGAACACCACAAAAACACTTTATTCTCTACTAAAAGGAGTCTCTTAAGAAGCATAGATAGAGACCTCCTCTACACCATAATGCTCTAATTTATTGTGAATCTAAGAGTGGCTCACATCTCCTCAGTAACCACTAGAATCATTTTATACCTATAAGACTCACTCACTTTCTCTTCTATGATAGGATATACAACATTTAGATCAACTTTGGAATCTTGACATACCTTGATCACTAAAATATCTTCTTTGCATTATATAACATCACCTTTGAACCTTGACAACACTGGAACCAAGCTTGAAAATTTCCCACACATAGTAGGTTGCTCATTAGCATCTAAACACACCTCAGAACTAGCCTCAACTAGAGCCTTGGTCTTCTCCTTAAGCTTGGTCTCTTCATTCACAACATGAGCATAAAATGAGAGCTCTTGGAACTCTCCCACTTTTGTAGCATTCTCCACCATAACAAATAGATTACTTGGACTCATAATGACTCACACTTACCATATTTGGTTTCCTTAAGTTAACTTTCCTTCTTTGTTACACTTTAGGAGCCTGATTAATCATATTTTGTCTTATATTCCTTTACTTGTAGAATCTATAAATTTGACCTCTCTATTGATAGTTGAAACACACTATACCTTTTGAAAGAAGATTTTCCTACCTTTCCTAATTAGAACAAAATCTTGAAATATGTCCAATCTTTTGACAATTGAAACAAACTAGTCCTTTTGAAGAAGACTCAACTTTTGACTAATGACCCCCATATAGTTCCATGCAAACTCATTTCTAATATGTCTCTTGCATTCTCTATCTTTATGCCCAAACTGATTACATGTGCAATAGTAACCATTAAAATTTGCATATGTCATGGCATTTTGTTGTCTGATCTAATTTATCTTCATTCTTCCATCATATTCTATTGTACCCAACACCCACCTTTTCCATAGGTAAATGGGGACCCATAGTTTTTAGACTATGATCTTGAATTTGAGCCCCATATTCTATATTTTTATGTAAAACTTAGTAGAATATTGATTACTGGCCTTTTTATACTTTAGTAAAATGGAATTGGTATTGTCTTCATAGACTAATTCTTTCTATCAATTTTATTCTATTGGGCTTATGTTTTTGGGTTTATCTTTATTAGACTTGTGCAATTTTTATCTATTAGGTTTTATGTTTTTGACTTATCTTTTCTAGGATTTTATCTTTAGAACCTTTGTTCCTCAATAATTGGTCCTTAGTTTATTACATCAAACATTTTTTTTTATATAATTTCCCTGCAACATTCCCTCAAGCCAAGTGATTTCCTTTGAATATTTTATCTAAGACATTTCTCCCTTCACACTTAACCCACATACCCTTTGGCCCTTTTTAAAACTCCCTTTTGCCTTTTAAAATTATCCTTTGGGACTTTTTTCTTGGGCCTTTTGCCTTTTTAAAATTACCCTTTGGACATTTTTTTGAATTCCCTGCAGTAATATTGCCAATACAATCTTGCTAAAATAATAACCCCAAGGGCAGATACCCTTTTGGATTTGTGCAACCTACCCTTCAATAATTTTTCCTAGCTCCTTATCCCTTTAGGACTTATACTTTGAGACTTATCATTTAGGACTTTATCTTGGCTCCTTTGTCAAACTTCACCTACCCTTTGGGACTTTTGTCCCAAGCCCTTTGCCTTCTAGAACTTACCCTTCAAGATAATTATCATGAGAATTTTACCCTATAGACTTACCCTTTGACCTTTTTTAATATCCCTTTAGACTTTAAAAATTATATCCTTAGGGACTTTCTATCATAAATGAAATGCCCTATGAAGTAGACCCTTCAGATTTTTACCTAACAAAAATAGCCCTTTAAGACTTTTGGAAGTGACCTTTTGGGATAATTTCTTAAAAAAATTTCCCCCAAAAAATAAGTCTTTGGGTAAATTGTTGAATATATTTTGTCCACAATAATTCCCATGACATAATTAATCCATGGACATTTTGCCAAAACATTTTTCTCAACAAATGCCTTACTAACGAGAACACTACTAGCCTTTGATATACTTAGTTAAATAAAAGGTGAAAACACTTCCCATTAATAGTATGATACTCGTACAAATTGAAATAACAAATTTTGAATTATGTAGGAATTATAAGCAAAGTGAACATTGGGTATTTATGTTTCATGAACTGCTATTCAATGGAAAATTCTATATATTAGATCTGCAGCCATCAGAGCCTTTATTGATTTCTAAAAAATATGCATTTGATGTCTCCTTCTACCATGTGCATTGAAGAGACATAGATACTCATTAAAAATAGAATTACGAGTAAACAATTATCAATATAGAGCAAAATTTAACATACAACATATATATATATCACCTAAAAGGAAACTATAAGTAGCACACAGTATATACAATAATGGTGTGTTCATCTAGGACATTCAGGGGAGCAAATCTACCATCACCATACTCAATCAAATATTTTTCAAAATTCACGGATATATTTTTTGATGCTACCATATTAAAAAATAGATATACCAACTAATTGAGTTATGGGACATAGTCGATTCTATGGTCATGTTTTTAGAGCAGGATGAGATGACACTCATTGATAGGTTATTTGTTTAAGAATTATTAGATTTAAAATGTTAAATGTTACAATTTTCTATCACCAAGCTAGAAGTGATGCTATGCATCGACCTCTTGTGGGATTTATTTTTATTAGGTAGGATATCACAAGATTCTTTCCTTCATTACTCTAGAAATAACATAGTTGTTATGTGCATTTTGTGACCTGAATTTCAAAGATACCTATCTTTGAATATACCGAATGCACACTTTGACAAGCATAAATTTAATCAATTCAATATAGATAAGTCATTGGAAAAGGCACTCTCTTCATGGTTACTCCTAGACTGGACCATCACATGGAAAGGGAAGAAGTCAAAGAGAGCTATTCTTATAAACAAGTTTACAATGGGGATATTCATCAACATGGTTCTCTTGAATAAACATTATTGTATAATAAGTATCTCCTAATAGGTATTTAATGTGATAAGTGCATTTGATCCAATAAAACAATAAAATTTTCTAAATGTATATGAAATACTCAAAGAGAAACTTCCACATGCTGAGTAAAAGTATGCAATTATGATATGATTTAGAATAATCCATGATTAACTACCTTCATCCTAAAGAATCAAAACATAAAAATACACCCCATCTATAAACTAGTCCCAAATTGTCCATATTTTAATTTTCCCTTTTTATACAAGTCATAAGCTCAGTTAGTTTTTATTTTATCTTAGTTATAGTTTGAGAAAACATAATTATGATCATCAAAGAAAGAAAAGAATAATTAATCTAAGAAAGCACTGAAACTAATCTAGAAATCAAGAAAATAATCTATGAAAGAAAAACAATGAAATCAAGAAAGATTAATCTAGCAAGTAGGAAACCAATCTATGAAAGAAAGGAAATCTAATCTAATCCTATGTCTATGCTCATCTATCCCTTGTTAGTAAATAACATCAGTAGAAGACATAGCCCTAAAGTAGTACTTCAAGAACTATCCATTGACTAGATATGTAAGCTCATTTCCTTGAAGGTCCTTTAGATGAAATGCATTATTTCCTATGATCTCTAAAATCTAGTATGGTCCAATCCATAGTGGGGAAAACTTGTCACATTATTTGTAATTTTCATGGTATTTATCCCAAAGTAGCACTAGATCCAAAATCTTGAATGCCTTTAATTTTTCTCTCTTGTCAAACCACCTTTTAACCACATCTTAGTATTTGTTAAATGTCTATAAGGCCTTAGTTCTTGAATCTTCCATTTATATTATGTTTAGTAGTATTGATTCTACTTTATCACTTGGTTCCATGTAGTCCTGCATAAACTAATAAGTGGCTAGCTTCAATATGATTGATAATATTGGTTTGAATCCATACACTAATAGGTAAGGTGAGGCTTTAAGGGCTTGTTTGTATCTTGTCTGGTCTACCTAAAAAGCATACTTCAATAAATAATGCCAATCCCTAGGCTTGTCTCTAGCCAATTTCTTAATTGTATCAATAAAATTATTATTCATTGATTATGCTAGTCTATTTACCTAAGGGTAATGGTTAGAAGTTGACCTAATAATAATCTTGTTATCGTGTGCCCACTCAATAAATTTTGCTGATATGAAATCCGGTCCATTGTCACAAACCAAATAAATAGGCATGCCAAATCTTATTGTTATGTGTTCCTCCAATAATTAGATCACATCTTGTGCCCTATAGTTATTTATGGCTATGGCTTTGGTATTTCTAGTGTAATAGTATATAGCAGTAAGCATGAATTTATGGCCTATCAAGTAGTTTGGGTTGATGATGACAATTAATTATAAACCCCATTGGGAAAATGGCCTTTATTTAACAACTAACTGTAGAGGCATTGATGCATGTACTTCTCTCTTAGATAAAGCTTGGTATTCATGGCATGTTCAGATGTGAGTATGAGCATCTTTAAAACATTTTGGCCAATAATAGATCATTCTTAAGATCTTATGGGATGTGGTATTAATATAAGGATGAACACTACCTTTTTTATGATTCAAGTTTTATAAAATTTATTTAGCTTTGTTTGTAGATACACACCTGAGATAAATGCCTTCATAATTTCTTCTGTAAAGGAATCACTTCTTGATCATGTAATGAGCAAATTTGAGCCTTAATTCTCTTTTTCTCTCTATTGAGATTTGGGGAATAAGTTATTGTAATTAAATAATGTATTATATTAGTGTATAATTCTCCTTTAGATACTTGAGATTTGCATAGCTCTTTAGTTGTGATGCATATATCTAGTTTAGTCAGGAGCTGAATGATGCCTTGGCTTCAAACGATCTTCATTGGCTTGATCTCTATGTCAAATTATTGTAGCTTGGACATCTATTTACCTTATTGATCCCCTAGCTCATTCTAAAATAGGGTGAACTTGATGGTAGGATTGAGTATGATGGCAATGATTTTATTCTTTAAGATGTAATGCCAAAACTTTATGGATTTAACAAGGGCAATTTTTTTTTTGTCAATCATAGATTACCTAAGTTCTAAATCTTTTAGATTCATGATCATAAATTTAATTGGGTGCTCAGTCTCATCATTTTTATATATGATGACAACAAAAATTATATGCATTGAAGAGAATGAGTACAGGTAAAATATTTATTAAAATTTGGACTGATCAATATTAAAGCCTATGATATTGCATCTTTAATGTCCTAAAGGAATTTTAAGATTCATCTATCCACTCTATTTTTGTATCCTACTTAAGCATGGTGTTTATAGGCATAATTATTTTTGTAAATCCTAAGATGAACTTCCTTATGAATTTAATATATTTTTGAAGAATGATTTGAGCTCCTTCTTATCATTTGGTGGCTAAATTTTTTAAATTACCTAAATTCTATCTAGATCAATGGTGATCCCATCCTTGGTGATTATGTGCCCCAAAACCTTCCCTTAAATTACTCTAAATATAATTTTCTTTGGGTTTAGTGAAATACCAAACCTTTTGCATCTCTTAAATATGGATTATAGGTGACTTATGTGATCTTTCTTATCCTTTGAAAATATTCTAAGATCATCCATGTAGATGATTATGCATTTTCTTATTATTCCTTTAAATTCATGATCCATGGAACATTAAAATGTATCTCTTACATTTATTAGGCAAAACATCATCATCTTATATGCATAAGCTCCCAACTTCATAGTGAACATTGTCTTCACTTTGTCCTTAGACTACACTAATACCTAACTGTAGCCTAAAAATCCATCCAAGAAGGACATCACTTTATAACCACTTAATATCTATATGACCTCATCTAGAGATGGTAGGGGATAATTATCCTTTTTAAAATCCTTATTTAGGTTCCTAAAATCCACACATAATCTAATTTCACCATTCTTCTTTCTTACTAAGACCAAATTGGTCACTCAAGTAGAATGTATTATTGGAAAGATGATTGTTTCACTTAAAAATTTCTCCATTTATATCTAAATGCAAGGCTTAAAAATAGGATTCACTAGTCTTTGCCTCTATCTTAATGGCTTGTGATCTAGCTTCAAGGGAATTATATGACTAATGACCTATGAGTTATATATATTCAAATCATTATATGTCTAGGCAATGAAATCCCTTTATCGAGTGATTAAAACCTTTACTCATTATCTCTCTTGTAAGGTACCAATATTAACATAATGTAGGTTATTTTCATCTCTTATATTTTATCTTCTAAAGTCTAATTCACTGACCTTGGGTGATCTGAGTTGCTGAGCTTGAGGTTCTATGTCAAATGGTCTTTCTAAAGAGACCAACCTGACTAGAATTTGATTCTCTCTGAGCTGAATAATGCCCTCTTTTATTGAGTCCTCTTGATATAGGTGATTAATGTCCTTTTTGTCAATAATTTATGATGTAAATTCCATTTAATTAGTTAAAACTAAATAATTTTTTGGTCATAATCAAAGACCTAGAAATTTTCTACATTATCTAGAATAGAGGGGCATGGTACAAATTCAATAAATAAATTTTTTACCTTATATTCTTATATAAACTCTATATTAGAAACAAAAATAATTAATGAATCCATAATTTTATTTTTCTCTCTGAGGAGTTCTACTATATTGAAATCTTTAAATCTTTCAACTAGGTCCCATTCTCTATGTTTGTATCTCTTTAAATAAGATAGATTGCATTGGTATTTATTTTTGACTTGATTGATCATCAGCTCTAAGTCACCAAATACCAATATTTGCTTCACATTATTCTTGAGTACAAACTGTAGTCCTAGAACTAAGGCCTCATACTAATATCTATTATTAGTGCATAGAAATTATAACCCGTATACTACCAAGAAATTTTTAATTTATGGATCAATTAGCTCATTTCCCATGTCAAATCCTTGTTTGTATCTAGTACCATCAAAGTGTAGATTTCATAGTTGATTGGAACATTTAGGTTTTGGCTACTGTAATTGATTTTAAGTAGTAAAAGTATAAATATTAAGGCTAGGTGACACATACTTTACCTCTTCATTTGTGATGTTATATTCTATAATGAGATACTTCATTCTTAGCTCTTTGTTAATTTTAATTAGGTTTGTAATTCCTCTCCATGGTAGCCATATATGAGATAAGTTTATAGAGATATATTTGTTGAGTATTTTGGACCAATCCCTACTTAGTAACAATCTATAGCCTTCAAGTATGTCTACTACTAGAATATTTATGGTCATCTAAACTCATAGTTCAGATGCCACTTAAATGTGCACATTTGTCAATTCCTTAAATACTAGCACCACTATTTTATCTAGTTGAGAAACTATTCTCTTTGAGGGGATTAGAGTGATACCAAGATTCTAATATATGGATGTAGGCATGAAAATTGTAGATGCTCCAAAATAAACTAAATGGTTATGAATATTCTTACCAAATGATCTGATATTTAGTAAAAAGGGTGGAACTTTTGGCTAGATCTTGTAGATGACATTGACATAAAAACCTTTTACTTTGTCTGTAAATGCTTTGGTTCTTTTCATAGGGGTCTTTCCAGTAATGGACTTCCATAGAGCTCATTATGTTTAGTGATCTATGCTAACTCATGAAGACATATATTTTCCTTGATCCACTTCATTTCTTCCACAATATTGTATCCTACTTGGTTCTTCCTTACTCTATGGCTGATCATCCCCCTTTAAAGGGGTAGATTGTTATCTACCTTGGGATTAGGAGGAATCACCATGGTATTTAGAAGAGTTGATGTTATAAGTGGATGATTATTCCTTAGATTATATGCACCTCTCTAAAACTAATAAAAAGCATGAACTTTATCCATATTATGTTTTGGTTCATTATCATCTTCACCTGGGAAGGGAAACTCATGAGTTTAAAAGAACATAGTGGTACTTAAAGAACTAGGATCTTGGTGGGATTTTGGTGGATTATGCATCTAGTCTTGTTTGACTACTTCTCTTTGAAATATTTTGAATTCTATATAGAACTCAATGTAATTAATCTCACCATTATCATAAGTATTATGATTTTTTCACCAATTGGGAATAGCCATTTCTGCTATGTTGATTTTTGGAAGTTTGTTAGGCTAATTAGGTTTGTTGAATGGTATTTTATATCTCTAAAATAAAGCATTATAATTGATGATTAATCCATTATCATTTACCATCTTCCTTTACATATTAAAAAATTCATTGCTAGACTTTTAAACCATCTTATGGATAGAATCTAGTTATACTTTTATAGAATCTATAACTTTTAAAATAGTAGTGTGGATTGTAGTTGATTATTGATTTTGCTAGTAACCATTTCCTCATGTATGAGTGTTTAATAAGTTGAAATTTGGCTATGTTGTTTGTGTCAATGAAGGTATCATGCACAATTGATTTTTATTAAATGTGGGACCATTTTTCTTCACATGTGGTATTAGATTCAATGTTTGAAAGTCATTGTTGACATTAGTCACACTAGGAATCTAAGGATTAAGTTACCTTTATATATTGATGAATTCTTTGTATGCTAATGTCAAACTATTGGTAGTAGCTTCTCATATCAAGAACATGATAGTAATCAGATCCAACATGTTCTTATACATATCCACTGCTAATGGATTTTATAGTTTGTACCTTGGGATCAACCAATTATACAACTTCTAGAACATCAAATTGAAATCATAGATGGGCTCATTAAGTTATCTCTATGTGATATTTAAGTGTTGGTATACCAAACCAAGATTGGTGACCTATCCATACTATGCAAGAAATGTTGCTTGACATTCATCCGATAAAGTGATAGAATTTTCCATTAGATTTAAATGCCAATCATAAGAAGCATCCATTAAAGTAAAAGAGAATAATCTACATGCAACGTCCTCATGGGAAACATTCATTAATCTTAATTCAACTTTAAAATCGCTGAATTTTCCTCTACTATCCTTACTCCTACAAGAGAAAAAGATGGTAAGTACTTTTTAGGATTTTGAGGTAAAACATGCATGTCACGTGGGATGACAATAGTAGATCCAACTAACTAGGGTTGAGCCATGGGTTGGTTAATAGGTAAAGGGTTCCTTATAAGTAAGGGGTTCCCTACTAGAGGGGGTGGATTATTTTGAACTAGGGTTGTTAGTATAATTCTAGGTCTCTTATGATTTTACAAGGGTGAGACTAGAAAAGCATCTTAGGAATTAGATCTAGTCACTCTCCTGGGTGACTCTAGTGAAACTATATGTAAAGGCTAACTACTATTATCTAAGGTACAACCCTCCTTATATCACTATTAGAACTATTGATGTAGGTTTTATCTATACCACAGTTGAATGAGGTAGCCTCTAACATTTTAGGATATCAATAGATGTAAACTCCACTCCATGGCATGAGTTGTAGGTATGCAGTCTATTACAACCTATTTATGGAATAGTGGGTAGGGCATACAGGTTGTTGAGAAGGTTTTTTGACAAAGGTATGATTCTTAATAAGGGTATTGAATCTCTATGTGAGTTAAATGGGTAACTGGTTGCTAATCTAGAGTGGGTAGATCTCAAAACAAAATAAAAAATGAGGTAATGGTAAGGTATAAAAGAAAGCTTATATGGTTTTTAGGAATCAATTACTTGGTTGGTTTCTAAAAGGATAATTACTCCTAGAACCTATGCCTATTATTAGCAATAATTGCCCACACACAATCAAACATGGCTAAGAATTATATAGAAATAATGATGTAATAAATTCATATACCTAAATCAAAGGTTGATCCTTTTAGGGTAGCTATTGTACACCCTTAATCAAGAGATTATTTCTTGGGGTAGTAAATTATCTAAGGAAAATTTTGCACACATACAAAAAACTACATAAAAGAAAACACTCATGCACAATCAAAATTATAAATCAATCCAACTTAATTGACTTAATCAATATAATTCACCAACCTTTCAATAACTATTTCACATCTAAAGCTTAGTACATCAATAAAAAAAATTAGTAATCCATTCATTGCTATTGCACACTAAGGATTATTGAAACATACAACCAAAGAAAGTAATAATTAATTATGTAGAAATTGGAAAGAAAATACACAAACACATTTGTTGATGATTAAAATTGATGGTGCTCTTGTATTCAAAATTATCTAACAAAAAATTAATTTGGATTGAAAATATTTAAATACGATTAGGGAATGGGTCACCTCAACTCTAAGTTCATGCAAAGTGTTTACATGTGGTAGTTAGAACATGAGTTCTAACTGTAGTCAAAACCATATAAGAGAAAACTTATAGTTATCAATTAAATAAGTTGACTTTTCCAAATCCATGTAATGTGTGCATGTGTAAAAAATATAAAGTCAATTTTATATTAAAAATCTTGAACTACAAGGAATCTATGCACCATTACAACATTGTATATGCACAAAATCTTAGCCTATCAAGGCTACATCATGTGAAGAGTTACATTTATTTTAGTCAATGTAGTAGTTGTGGTAGAATTATTTGAAGTTTTAGATATTAATGCATCACCATAATATTACTTTTTCTTGGCCTCATTATCTTGATAAACTTTATATACCACATCATGTTGTTGTCTTATAATGTTCAAGTTCAACAACAGTGGTCGATGTATCCTTTTAACTTGACCAAGGAGTCTTGCATGCTCATATTTGGTCATACAAAATTTATTATTGAAAATTTACACCTCCATAACTTTATTTTTGTCTGCACTCAACTTAGAATCTATCTCTTCTAGTGCTAAGCTTTGCAAACTCTGCTTGAAATCATTCACCACTTCTTGAATGAGTTTATCAAAATTTATCTTACTGACCAATTTGCCTATGGCATATTTCACCTTCAATAGCTTCAAATCATGAAAAATCTTTGAGCCTCATGTGCCTAATATTTGGGGATTAAGGTCCCAACTAATTATAGCCACTCATTTTCTTCTTCCTACCTTATGAATACTAATTTCTAAGGCATTAGATGCCTCTAATGTTGTTATTAAGTCTAGATGACTATATAATGAGTTACCTATGTATGCAACTAACATATTCAACTTAACACCATCATATTTCAAGGACTTATATAATTGGTTGGAATTATTTACATGAGGGTCCATTTTGGCCTTCATATATTCCATTACCTCCAAAGATTTATAACATTGGGAAGCTGCTTCTTGCACCTTAGCTTATGTGCCTATAGGGATACACATAGTCTTCACTTGCTTACTTAATTTCTATAAATCAACCTCCAATCCCTAAACCTTAGCTTCAATATCCTATCTATCCATATATATTCCCTCATGGATGGCTACTATAACATCCTTATGGGCTTGGTCTAGGTCTACAATATTTTCAATGTAAGGAGATTGTCTAGGCTATCTATTATACCTCGTAGTGAGAGAGAATAATTCATGTCTTTCTTAATAATTATTTCTATGCCCTTATAATATTCTAACTTCCTCTTGTTCACCCTATTTATACTACTAGATGGGGTTTCAAATAGAGTGGATATATATTGAATCTCGATGACCTTGAAGCTAGGCATTAAGGAAGCCTTGCTTCTCAAGTCCATAACCCATGGAGGAATCTCCAACTGTGAAGCATCTAAGGTTATAATAACAACTTATTCTTTAGCCTCCTATACTTATGGATTTTTTTTATACTTTGATAGGTACATTAGATATGGGAGTCCATATAATATTACACTAATCCACTCTTCTAATTTGAGGAAGTGGATGGATTGTGATCAATTGGGGTTTGGCCTTCCTTCCCCTACTAGAATTTATCACAATAGTTTTTTTTTTGGAGGTAGTGTATGCATTGGAAGGGTGATTTAGCTGGATTAGACATGTATTTTTTGAGTGGCCAATGTAATCTATACCTTCCTAGACACCTTCTTCATTTTTAAGGCTCTTATAGTGGAAGTACTAGAAGGGACAGAGGAGGTTGGCATGGTGAGTGGGATGGAAGTAGATAATGGATCAATGGTAGTGGTGGTTAAGGGATAAATGGATGTGGAAGTAGGCACTTCCACTTGGGGTGTCCTTAACATATAATAAATGCAAACACATCCAAAAATTAGCACAAAAGATAAAGGAACACTTATGAAGTGTTGAGTACCTAGGGAACTAGGCACTACAGGGTCTACTTGGAGGATCATGACCTTATCTATTTCTATCTCTACCTCTTGATCAAAATCATCCTAAATATCCTTAATTATCACAACCTCTCCTTATTATAGTTTTGAGCATGGAGGTGTAGCAAGCAAGTCTTGTGATGATTCCACTATGGGACTGCATATTAGAGTCTTGAGATTCTTTATGTAAACCAAAGGGTTCTTCATCTATGTGGGGGAGCCTTGATGAGTATATGTCATTACCTCTTGTGTTATTGTCTCAATAGATGTAGCAATATGAACCTAGGGCATATTAGTATTCAATTGAATGGAACTTGTAGTGGTTTGTTCTTGTGTTTCTCCTCCTCATTAGAATCTAAACTAATGGGGTCACCTGCCTATGCTCCCATAATAGAACTAAGTTCAATCACCCTAGGTTATTTCTTGAAAACATTTAATTTCAAAGGGGATATTAAGATGAAGGAAATGCCTTGTCCTTATATTTATCATTAGACTATCCTCTCTAGAAGTCAAAATTCTCCCATCCTTTATATAGAGCCTTTTTACTATCCAATTCTCTTTCAGTGACTGAGGGGTCATCTTGGATCATTCTTAAATGATATTCCTTAAATATAATGGCCATATCTCTATCAAAAATTTCCTCACCTAAATTTTCATTAAGAAATATAAAAATCATAAGGATAGGGAACATGGTTGTAGGGGATGCTAAATCCCTATAGATGCCCTTGAAAAAACTAGTGTGGATCTTAGTCTCTATGTGGAAGCATAGGGGAAGGATAATTCCTCCACTTTCCTCCCACTTCTCCAAAATGCTTCAATATTATGTAGAATATTCTCCCAATTATTATATGGTGGAAAAATTACAAATCTTTCTTCTACTTGGGTAGGTCCTCTTCAACACTCCACCATAATTGAAAAGCAATTTCTTACTCTACCAACTTGTCTGGGACATATTTTGGGAGACACAAAGGATTTACCTTATTCCCCCAAATCATTATGACTATGAAGTTCAAATAGAGTAAGTAATACTCTTTACTCTCACATTTATTTACAATATTTGTTCCAATTATATGCATGGGTGAGTGATGAATGGCTTGTAAAACCTATGGATATACATCCTCTACTATTCTGACCATATTATTAGTGTAGGAATATATGTGCATAAAATGGTAGTGGCCATAAATTATATTTTTAATACATTCTATGGTTGGATTCCATAATTACCTGAGGTCTCTATAATAAGCTCCCATAATGGTATCCAAAAAATAAGACATCATATAGAAATTTACCAAAGGCATGGGATGATTATCTTTGTGAATTATCTACTATTTTAGACATAAGATAATTATCTCACCCAGGGAATATGTAACATTGTATGTGAGCACCATGTATAACAATGGCACCCAATATAAATTAACATAATAGATACTTAGCATACCATAAAGTAGATTCGAGAGAGCCATGTTGATGTGTATCCCCATTCTAAACTTGTCGATATAAATAGCTCCCTTTGGCTTCTTTCCTTTTCATTTGATGGTTTGGTTTGGGAGTAACCATGAAGAGATTATCTTTTCCATTGATCTCTTTACATTAAACTAAGGTAATGTATTCTTGTCAAAGTGTCATCAGGTATGTTCAAAGATAAGTCTCTTTGGAAGTCAAGTCTCAAAATGCATGCAAAAAATATGTTATTTCTAGAGTAATAAAGGAAATAATATTATGATATACTACCCAAGAAAATAATATCTAATAGGAGGTCGATGCATGGAATCACTTCTAGCTTGATGGAATGAAATGTAACCTTTAGCATTTTAAAGCCAACAATTATTAGATAAACAACCTATCAGTGAGTGTCATCTCATCCTCCTTTGAAAACACATCCATAGAATTGACTATGTCCCATAACTCTAAATAGTTGGTATATATATATTTGAATATGGTATCATCAAACATTATATCCATAAACTTTGTATAATCTTTGATTGAGTATGGTGATGACATATTTTCTCCCATGAATGTCCTAGATGAATATGTCATTGTTGTATACTCTCTATGCTACCTATAGTTTCTTTTTAGGTGTTATGTATGCTATATGATCAATTCTTTTCTATCTCGATCATTGTTTACTCAAAATTTTCTTTTTATGGAGTAGTTATGGATATTCAATGCACAAGATGTTCGGAGACTTTGAATGTAAGTTTGTTAAAAATAATGAAGGCTTTGATTGTTGTGCATAAAATAAATAGAATTTTGCATTTAATACTAGTTCATGTGATATAAATGACCAATTTTCACTTTACTTATAATTCCTACATAATTCAAACTTTATTAGTTAAATTTAATAGGGTCTCATACTATTAATGGGAAATATTTTCACCATTTATTCAACTAAGTATAGAAAGGGCTATTAGTGCTCTTGGGAGCAAAGCATTCATTGGGAAAACTATGTTGGAAAAATGTCCACAAATTAATTCCATTGAGGGAATTGTTTTAAACAAAA
This sequence comes from Torreya grandis, assembly GCA_037957365.1. Classification (NCBI taxonomy): domain Eukaryota; kingdom Viridiplantae; phylum Streptophyta; class Pinopsida; order Cupressales; family Taxaceae; genus Torreya; species Torreya grandis. The sequence goes on from JARHVA010008391.1 coordinate 483,572, forward strand.
TGTCTAAAATAATTCCCTAAAGATGCATTTCATTGGGCAAAAGTTTCAAATCAATTATCTCGAAGGGTCACTTCCAAAAGTCCCGAAGGGATATTTTCATCAAGAAAAAATCCAAATGGTCTACTTCATAGGGCATTTCATCCATGACAAAAATTATTGGAGGATCTACTTCGTAAATGTTAAACAACTATTCATAAAGGCTGAAGGGAAAGTTTGTAGGGGAAAATGCCCATGATAATTATCCTGAAGGGTAAGTTCTAGAAGGCAAAGGCCCTGTGACAAAAGTCCCAAAGGGTAGGTAAAATATGGAAAAGGGGCTAGGACAAATTTTTGAAAGATAAGTTTCAAAGATATAAGGGGTCAAGACAAAATATGAAAGGGTAGGTTGCACAAATCTTAAAGGGTATGTTCCCTTAGAGTCATTATTTTAGCAAAATTATATTAGAAAGATTACTATGAGGAATTTTTTCAAGATTTTTGTGTAAGACAAAATGTTGAAAGGGTCATTTTCAAAAACCAAAGGGCCTAGGAAAAAATTCTCAAATAATAATTTCAAAAGACTGAAGGTAATGTCAAAAGGGCCAAAAGGTAGGTGGGTTAAGGGTGAAGGGTAAAATGTCTCAAATAAAATGTCTATAAGAATTTAATTGGCCTGGGTGAATGTTAAGGTGAAATTATATCAAATAAAATGTTTGACATAATAAACTTGAAAACCAATTCTTGTGAAACAAAAGTTCCAAAGATAAAAGCTCAAAAAAGATAAGCCAAAAACATAAAAATAAATAGAGACAATTTGCACAAGTTTGATAAAGATAAACCCAAAAACATAATCCCAATATAAAAAGTCTGATAGAAAGAATTAGTCTATGAACACAATACCAATTCCATTTTTCCAAAGTACAAAGAGGCCAATAATCAATCTTCTCCTAGATTTTGCATAAAAATATCAAAGAGGGGCTCAAAGTCAATATCATACTCTAAAAAAGTGGGTCCTCATTTCCCTATGGAAAAGTGGGTTATTGGGTACAACATCTTCATTCCTTGACTAATTTTTGACCTTTATGGTCTTATTTACACTAGTCTTCATCTTATCTTGAGTTGTATTTTCTAGTTATTCTTTGTATCCAATACCAATTATATCACTTGTATGCTTTTGATATCTCAAAATATTTTTTAAATCACTTGAGCTCTTTTTAAATATTAAAAATGACTTCATCTTAATAGATGTCTTCTCTAACTCAACTTTTAATGACTCATTTTAAATTACATACCTTGAACATTAATCTTTTCTATCTTTTAGGATTGTAAACAAGATTTTCAATTAACAACTAAGATGCTTGACTATATCTTCATGATCCTTTTTGTCTTCATTAATTCTTGCCTCAAACACACTAAATTTCTCTTCATAGTCCTTGATTTGAGACTTCATCTTCTTATTCATCTTCTTCTCAATATTTAGTTCTTCAAGAGCATTCATCAATTCAATCTCATAGTCTACCTCATCTTTATCATCATCTAAATTACTCCAAGTAGTCTCATTTTGATATGAGAAACTTACTTCCTTATCCATAAAGAGGGATTTGTCTTCAATAGGACCATCATCTTTATGATCATACTCTGAGTCATTATCTTCACTCTTACCTGATGAGTTGTAACCTTTATTGGTGTAGAGACTCTTCTTGTTCTTAAAGGACTTCTTCTTATTGTCATACTTTCTAAATCCTTTATTTCTTTTATCAGACTTTTATGTCTTATTGTCTTCATCTTGGTCATCACCATAATCTTAATCATCATTCTTCTTATGCTTATGGGGTAACTTATTAGTAAAATGTCTTACCTCTCCACAATTGAAGCATTTGAAGGGTAGTTTAATCTTATACTTTCCTGAGCCTATTCTCAATTTCCTTGTAAATAAAGAAATTAGTTTATCTTCATCAATATTAAATATGTCATCCTCCTTGATTTTCTTACCTTGGAACTTCTTATTTTGCTTCATTTTTTTCTTGAATGTTGCTTCTTTATTTGGTGATATATCATAATTTACTCTCATCTCATAGGTAATAAGGATGTCATATAATTCATCCATCTTCAACTGAGTAAGATCATGACTTTATTCTATAATAGACACTTTTGAATGAAATTTGAGAGAGAGAGAGAGATAGAGAGACATTAATACCTTTTTAACTATAGTATCTTATTTAAGCTTCTCTCCAAGACCTCTGATGATATTCACAATCTCATCAACTCTTTGTATAAAGGATGCCATAGAATCTTCTTCATTCATCTTAAGACTCTCAAATTGTCTTCAATGAGTCTAAAAATTTTCCAACTTAACCTTTGAATCTCCTTCATAAAAATTATTTTATTTATTCCACATTTCCTTGGAAAATATGCAATGGATTACCTTGGTGTATTTAGTCTCTAAAAGACCACAAGTGATAGAATTCATTACCTTATAATTATTCTCAAATAACTTCTTATCTACAAAATTGGATGGATGAATAGTAGGTGTAAAATAACCATCCACAATATATTTCCAAGTGTCAAACCATACGGACATGATGTATGTCTTCATAATCACACTCCAAAAATTATAATTGGATCTATTGAACATCAGTGTTTGCTTAGTGGAAAAACCTCCTTGTATTTGATGGCTACCCATATTTTACCTTGGATTTCCTTAAATCTATCAATCCTTTACCAAAGTACCTTATCTAATACTAATTTTTAGAGGTAAAAACCATTGAGAGGGTGGGGGTGAATTAATGGTGGAAAATAATCCAATTCAATTTACAAACCCTTCAAATACTTAAGCATTCAATACAACCATTCATGAAGCACTCAAGATGTTTATAGAAATGAGCAATAGATAAAAAAAGATCACAAACATAACACAAGATATATGTGGGAAACCCTATTGGGGAATGAAACCCACTCTCAAACTTATAAACACATGGACTACTTATCCTATAATAAGTATGCAAACATGATAATTTAGTAAAATACCTATTATACAAGGATCACCTACCCTTAGGATGGTCAAGTAATTATGACCTAGATTTAGTGAAACACCTACTTGACAAGGATAACTTACCCTTAGGATGGTCATGTCCTTTTGACCTAGATTTAGTGAAAAAATTGCTTCCTAAAGAGTACCTACCCCTAGGATGGTCAAGTCCTTCTAGCCTACATGTTAATCACCCTCCTAAGACCCATGATATGAACATCTCATAAACATTGATTACCTACCAATTTGATGGAGATGTAATGTATATCATCCCCCTTCACTTCTTCACACAACCATAAACCTCCAAAACCACCTTTTAGAATCACTCTACACTTCTCAATAAAAACTCTATCACAACCTCAACAACATGACCAAATGGTCATACACATAGTCCATACTCTGATCTATCTCACAAATAAACCATCAATCTTACACGTACATCATGAATCCTTCACTCACACTCAAGGCATCCAAAACTATTTTTAGATCACTCTAGACCTCTTCACTCATCCTCAATAGTCAAACCTACAAGAGCACTATTTTTGAAATCAAAAATATAACCTATAGGTCATACACATAATCATCACCCTGCTCTAATCTATAACCCATCCACTAAGCACACTCCCTTTCTTTTATCCTTCACTCAACAACACTCACACATTCCTCTCTTTCACAAGTCTTCAAACCTATAAGAGCATTATTTTTTACATTAAAAATATGACCTATAGGTCATATACATAGTCATCAACCTAATCTATTCTACAATCCATTAACTAGGCACCCTTACTCTCCTTCACCTCTCAACTCTATACTCTTCCTCCACTTATAACCCCTTGTCATAAGTCTATAAATCATCACCTTTGATTTCACCTTTTGTAGAGTCTTCATGATCAATATCTTCTAGGTCAGCCATAATACTTTCCTTAACCCTTAAAACATCTTAAATAGCTCAATACCATTCCCATAGGTTGGCCATAGCATCCATGGGTAACCATTAAGCATCTACACCTTTCAAATAGGCCTTAGTATCCCTTATAGGTCTCATGAAGACCTATTCACCCATTTAGCACTCCATTGAGTAAAAAAATAACACAAGATCACTTCCAAATGCATAGATCCACTTCACATGACCTCTTACACATTTTCAAATGATTACAGTCATCATTACACACATATGTGTATGCTCAATCTACTCAAATATTAGCCTTGTAAACAAGAACACCGTGAATGAATAAATAGTCAACTTCTAAGCATTTGTTCATATTGAAGATGGATTGGTCAAACCTATAAAATAAATAAGTATCATACTTAGGGAGTATAAAAAATTCTCCAATATCTAAATCACATTTAAACATCCAAATACCATCAAAATATCTCAAAATATCCTTCTCAAGTCCCTTATAGACCATGGTCAAACACATAGTCAACTTTGGAGCTTAATATCTACAACTTTTCAAACATTCAAAACTTTTAGTAATTTTCATGGATTCACCTTGGAGTCCTTTACAACTTTTCCTTTTACATGACCTTTAAATTCATCCTAGATCAAAAGTTATGTCTCAAACACTAATCACTAGTTTTCCCTCACAAATTTGAATATTTTAATTTCAATGGTCACTAAATAGCTATTAAACTTCAAAAAAATTGTCTAAATATTATGCTCTCTCATAGATTGAAAAAATACTACCTTCGATTACTATTAAACATTAATCAATTTTCATCATCTCACTGCTTCCTAATAATTTGGAACAAACATGTTCTATCGATCTCTTGGAGAGTAGAATGGAATTTAACCTATTTAAACATCAGACACATTGACCTCTTTGACTCAATATGCATCATCGATCTACATCTATATGAACACCTTCTCACCATTAGATCCTTATCTAGTCCTAGTCTTTACCTTTTTTAAATTTGGCTAAGTATGGGAACCTTTGCAATTTTCCTAGAAGGCTAACTTTGGACCTTAATAAACATTTCTATGCTTAATTGTATGTCCTAAAATTAAAATGATATGATCTTATTTCATAGGAGAATCCATCCATATGTCAAGCTACTCCTAGAACCTTCACACATGTGAAATATAATGTCATAAAACTAATTACTTGGATCTACTTGAACTTAGAAATTAATCTCAAATTAATTTTGTGTTGTAGATCTATGATGTGATTAAATGTGCACCATTAGATCTCCTTTGCAAATTTGCCTATGGGAAAACATTGAAAACTACTTGGGAAGCTAACTTTGCATTGTTATATATTTTTATCCACTCAAATGCATGACCTAAAACTTGGACCATAGTAACTTGGGACTAATGTGATCACACCCATAGAACCAACTCCCCCTGACTCATCCATACATGTAAATGGTAATGTCAGTAAACTGCCTACTTAGATTTTTTTTTCACAAAACCAACTATGAAAAGATGAACATAATGAAGAACAAAATAAATATCATGCACTTTCATAATCTCTCAAATCATCCTTGACCTCTAATAAGATCCCTCACACATGCTCAATACTTTAGACCCATCCCTAATCATGCCATAACTAAAGATCAACCAAGCCTACTTCAAAGCAAACTAGGACAAACACACTACACACTTTGTCGTTGACACTTTTACTTTCAAGACACTTCATCCACTCACCTAGAAACCTCCATGACATTACTAAAATATATACAAAAATCTCACCCTTTGTCATTGATGTCCACACCCATCATATAGCTCACCTTCCTTCTCTCTCTTCAAGCACTCTCATAATAGGAACTTTCTCCCCCTTTGACACATTGATAAAGTGGTCACAAGCTTATCTTGAGGACCTAAAAATAATAAAAAAATAGAGTAACACCTTATAAATATTATAAAAACTCCCCCTTACCTTGAACCTACCTCTTATTACCTTGACAAATTCCTCTTGCTACATGTCAACATTCTTTTCAACCAAGCACTGTAACCAATGAAGAAAGAACACACAAAAGCACTAAAATATAATGGAAAACACTAAAAAACATCTAATAGGTACTCCCCCTAAGATCTCTGAGCCATTTAAACTTTTGAGGATCTCCATATCATCACAGACCATGAAGAACCACCACACAAGCTTACTAGCCTTCTCTCTCAAGCCACATCAAGGACCACTAATAGATGGTCATGCCACTAATCAAATAGGAAACCTACTCTAACAAAAGTTGATAACTCACCTTGAAACATTCATTCCTTGATATTTTGGATAAACTAAGCACAAACATCAAATCTTCACACTAGCCATGTCTAGACTCCTTGTAGCCCTACCTAGAACTTGTAGAGACCACAGATTTTATTCAACATATTTTCAAGACCTTAAAATTCATATATATATCACTCTCATATGTCCCCTTAATAAAACCTATTTTCATCACCTGTCTCCTCCTTTGAAACATACTTCTTTCACAAATATACTAGCAAATTAAGCTTCCATTTTGATAAAAACTTAAATAATTTGAAAAACACAAACCTTCAAATATATATGAAGCTTGATTTGAAAACTTTTTTAGCCCATTAAAACTATTAAGAATAATTATAACTCAAATCATAAGCCAAACCACTTTTCTATCATAGCCCAAAACTTTAGAATCTCAAAACAAATAAGGTCAACAAACCTCCTTATGGTAAACACCCACCTCTAAAACTTCTTTCACACTTGGAGACAACCATCACATACTTATGAACCAATATTTGATCCTTCACACCTTTGGAAACCTTTAATTCATATACCATGGCTTTGATTTTTAATAAGAAAGATAAACTTGAGAGCACACAAAAACCTCCAAAAGGCACAAATAGGATCATCAACACACCAAACCACCTGAAACACATCACAAAAAAGTGCATAGACATTTATAAGCACTAGAATCTTATTGAAATCCCTCAAATATCATTATGCTACCTAAAAACACCCATTTTTATCTTGCATATATAAAAAAACACCTTATAACATCATTTTGACCTCATCAAAGAACTTTTCCTATCTTAACATACCAATTCCAACTAGAAACACTCATCTCTTACCTTCTAGGACCTTTTAAAGAACACCACAATAACACTTTATTCTCCACTAAAAGGAGTCTCTTAAGAATCATAGATATAAACATCCTCTATACTATAATTCTCTAAATTAAAGTGAATCCAAGAGTGTCCTACATCTCCTCAGTAACCTCTAGAATCATTTTATAGCTATAAGACTCACTCACTTTTTCTTCTATGATAGGATATAAAACATTTAGATCAACTTTTGAATCTTGACATACCTTGATCATTGTAGTATCTTCTTTGTATTATAGAACATCACCTTCAAAACTTGAAAACATAATAACCAAGCTTGAAAATTTCTCACATAAAATAGGTTACTCATTAACATCTAAACACACCTCAGAACTAACCTCAACCAGAACCTTGGTCTTCTCCTTGAGCTTGGTCTCTTCATTCACAACATGAGTAGACAATGAGAGTTCTTATCACTCTCCAATTTCCATATCATATCCTTCTTTAATCACTTATAGACCATGGTCAAACACAAAATCAAATTTAGAGCTTAATATTTATAATTGTACAATAAATCAAACCTTCTAACCAATTCTTTTGGATGTGCCTTAGAGTCTATTACAAATTTTCCTTTTACATCACCTTTGAATTTGTTCTATTTAAAAAGTTATGGCTCAAAAAATGAGCACTAGTTTTCCATCACAAATTTGAATAGTTTAATTATAAAGGTCACTAAACAACTATTAAACTTCAAACATTTTACTAACATCTCATGCCCTCTCATAGATTAAATTAATATGCATCATTGATTTCCCTCAAAAATAACTCAGTCTTTACCTTTGCTTATTATTAAAGATTGAGCACTTGTAATCATCTTATTTTTTCCTAACAATTTTAAACAAACATGCTTTATCAATCTTTTTTAGATTAGCTTGGATTTTAACCAGCTTAAACATTAGACACTTTGACCTCTTTAACTCAATACACATCATCAATCTACATATGTATGAATACCCTCTCACTATTAGATTCTTATCTTGTCCTAGTCTTTACCTTTTTATAAATTTGGCTATGGGGACCTCTGTAATATGCCTAGAAGGTTAACTTTTAACCTTAATAAATTTTATTGTGCTTGATCACATGTCCTAATATTTGAACCATATTATCTTCTTTCATAGGGGAATCCATCCATATATCAAGATACTCTTGTAACCTTCACATGTGTGAAATATAATGCCATAAAACTACTTACTTAGCTCTACTTGAACTTAGACATTAAAATTAGATTAATTTCATGCCATAGATCTATGATGTGATTAAATGTGCACCATTATATCTCCTTTGAAAATTTGACTATGGGAAAACATTGAAAACTACTTGGGAAGCCAACTTTGCATAGTTATATCTTTTGCTCTGTTCAACTGCATGACCTAAAAATTGGACCATATCAACTTGGGACTAATGTTATCATACCCATATGACTAATTCCCCCTAACTCATCCATATGTGGTAATGGTGATGTCATTAAATTTCCTACTCATATTGTTCTACCACAAAACCAATTATGGCAAGATGAACATAATAAAGAACTAGATGAATACCATACACTTCCACAAGCTCTCAAATCATCCTTGACCTCTGATAAAACCCATCACACATGATCAATACTTAAAACCCATCCCTAATCATTCTAAAATTTAAGATCAACCAAGCCTACTTCAAACATATTACGTTATACACACTACACACTTTGTCATTGACACTTAGACTATCAAGACACTTCATCCACTCACCTAGACACCTCCATGACATCACTAACTTCTCTTTAAAAAAATCAAAACTTGTTATTAATTATCATTAGCTAAATTAATCAAACACTTAACATAGTTTACTTTAAATGATGCATTTAATTAAGGATCATTAGTGTTACATCCTGATTTCCTCACTAAACATGATTTACTTATTAAACATAAATTATGGGGTTAATGTTGTTTAATTACTTCCATAGAAAACTAAATTTAATTATGTTGATGTATGGACAGGCATTTAACGATTATTTGGTGACTCATTATTTGATTTGGATTAGCTGTATATAAATTTTTTATGCATATGTATTATGCTTATTCAGTATTTTTTTGATTTAGTAACATTTATATTGATTATCTTTATTATGGACTAAATACTATTCAAATTTGTGAGGTTTATGTAGGATAAATTATAATCTTCATTCTAATATGGAGGGAGAGTATCATCAAGGAGGGTGTTGAAGATGAAAATGTTGGAGGTGTTGAGAATTGATGATGAACCCAACACACACCACTTAGCACAATAAAAATTTCATGGTTTCTTTAAATTTTATTGTGTTGAGTTAATTTTTGATTTTATAGGTTAATATAGTTAGATTCATGTTTCAATACTAATCAATCTCATTTTCAAATTATTACTACTTATTAGATGAGGATATGGTTACGAATTATAGTAAATTTTGATTATGCATGTTTATAGATAAATTTATTTTTTATTGATGATATATCCACTTACATACATGTATATACAACATTTAATGAAAAATATATAATATTTATATATAAAAACATGACTTGGAAACAAACATTATTTTTTTGGACATTATAGCCAAATGATTTTGTATGACTAAAGAGTACATTGTGGGGTGACAAGTCTTAAAATACCTAAGGGACTACCTAGGTATATGGCTTATATTGGTCAATGTTTAAAGATTGAGTGGAATGGGCATTAAAATTATTATTAAAAACATAACAATTATATTCATTGACTAGTTTTTGTGATGTTAACCCTAATCTCTAGAAACATCATTATGTTCATGGGCTTGGTCATTCGAAACATGCTTAGCATGGTGAGGGATGACTGTGTGATGGATAAAATTAGGGAGAGACTATTATTTTTACATTTGAGTTGGGATGTTTGGAAGGCATGTCAATAATTTATATCTTGATGGCAAGTCTTTCAAGTATTAATCAAGTGGTTGCCATGATTTTAGGGGTTTTAAAATGCATGTAATAGTCTAGAAAAAAAATAAAGAAGAAAGAAGCTAGGGGATTTAGATCTAGTTGTGGTAGATATTGGAAAGGAAGGAGAAGAATTTGACTTGTATAATAAGGAATATTTATTCAATATAAAAATTGTAAGTTTTATACTTTGATTCTATATTCATTTAATATGGTAAATGAATAAAAATGGCATAAAGTTTTAGGTTTAGAATACACTAGTAAGGGTTAGGGGTTTGACCATTTGAGAGGATTATTTCCCCTAATAGAATCAAACCCATTTCTTTATTCTTGTATGAAATTAATATGGAATGATGGTAGTTAAAAAAAATACATTACTTGAGTGTATAATGTATGGTTATTAGTTTGATTGCATGATGTATTTTCTTAATACCTAGTGTATTACTTTGTTAAGTAGACAAGTGTTTAAATGGTTGAGGTGTGTATGTATAGGTTTAAACATAGTGGTTTTATTTATTATTTAGATAAATATGTATTTATTATTTTAATATTATTTAGTCAACTATGTATACATATTATGGCCATTTGGATTCATGTAATATAGAGTCAATTTAGGTATTCAAATCTATATATAATTAAGAAAATACCTTCATATGAATAGATTGTAGGTATATTATTGAATAGGTTGTGTATACTTTGTTTTGGTAGAATATAAATATGTTTTGATTTAATATGTGTGAAGGGTGAGTGAATTTTTTTATTTTACTCTAGTTTCAAGTTAATGTTGTTAGGAGACTACTCAGGTTATATCTTTGTGTTCTATTTTGGAATGGTTAAGTATAACATTTTATATATTGGGATTCAAACTCATAATAAACAAATTAATAATAAATAAGTCACCATTATTTATTGAATTTTGATTATATGCTTGATTTGGAATATCATACTATGAGTCAAACTAAGTATGCAAATTGTGTTGGCCCTATAAGTAGTATACATTGACTGTATATTTAAAGGTTTATCTAGTTAAGAATATAAATATCTTGTTGATTGGGTAAATAGTTATATGAGACCATGTGTTTCTATTTTAAATTGGTTATGTATAAACACCAAGGGTTGATAATATATAAAATATTATATGGCCTATGTAGGAATACCTTTGAGGTCAACTATGTGTATATATGTTTATGTTGATTTTATTTAGAAGACCAAATTATGAACTGGGAAGTCAAATTAGTTTAAGATATGATATAACATTTAGATGTTATAAATACTTAATATAGTCATAAAATGGATGTGTACATGTTTAATATGTGTTGTGAGTATAATTACTGAGTCAATAGTGTATATGTACTTAAGAATGTTATCAAATTTTACTAATAGATGACTAAGTAAATCTATAATTTTTAGTTAAAGAAAAATATAGCCTGGGTTTAAAACAAAAAATATGAAAAGTATATATTCACTAAGTGGTTTATTATTTTCAATCAAATGTGTGATACTTGTATAAATAAATGTATATTGATGCTTATTAGATTGTATGAAAATGTTTGAGTTTTATTTAAGTTTCATTTTTTATATAGGAAACTTGGGTTTTTAGATAACTCTAACATATATACATACCTATATAAGTAATTATGAATTATACATATAAGTGGGTTTATTCTATATGAATAGTTCTCTCTCTCTCTCTCTCTCTCTCTCTCTCTCCTCTCTCTTCTCCTCTCTCCTCTCTCTCATCTCTCTCTCTCTCCTCTCCTCTCTCTCTCTCTCTCTCTCCTCTCTCTCTCTCTCTCTCTCTCTCTCACACACACACACACACCACACACGGTATTACTTTCAAATGTATGCATAAGTATATATACATAAATTTATGATCATTTATATGTATATATAATTCCATTTTTATATAAATTGAAAAAGGGTTTTAGATGTATATAGATATAAATGGACATATTAGATATATATGTTTATGTAGATATTTTGTTATATGAATGGATTTTGGATTATAGTGAACAATTCAATTCATATGCAAACTAGTTTTATATGATTATTTGATAATATGATGTTTGAGATATTAATTACGAAGTGAATTAGTTATTAGCTAATAATAATAATAATAATTTTGTAGTTATTATTGTATATTTGCATAGAATTTATTGGGTATTTCCTTATCTGTGTTATTTAAAATAATGCAAGTGAACTCAAAATGTTTATGAGAAATGGATAAATTCTTACATTTTATGATGATTGTTTGGAATCAATTTCATATGAAATATATCCTTAGTGGGAAATAAATATTTTATGTATTAGGACTTAGTAAATATATTTGTCAAAATAATCTATTATTAAACATGAATTATTTTTATATATTTCTTGTATATAATCACTAAATTTGTATGAGGAATCCATGGAATTATTTTATATAGTTAAGTTGGTATTAATTTCAATAATGATAATTATCATGAGATAGATTTTCATACATATATTTAGAGTCTTTAATACTCAAATTATATGATATTCGATTGAGTGTGTGTGTGTGTGATTATGAATGATCTACTAGATAATTAAACTATATAAAAACTTTGGCCAAAGTAATGTTTATAGTTAACATTATCATTTCACTTGTTTTATTATATACATGTAATCATGATTTCATGTTTTAAATTAAATTATTTATGATATGTTGCATGTAGATGAAATCTTACAACACACAGGTTCTAGATAACTTCTCAATACTTGCAGTATTATCATCTACTCATTTGTGAAGGGAGGGCCATTACTTGATTGGGAATTGTGTGGGGGGTCTATGGTTTGTGGTTGGTGTGGAAAAGTACTATTATGATTCTCTCCCTCTCCTCCAGTAATCAATCAATAGAGACTCTTACTCATGATTTTAATATATTTACATAATGAGTTTATGGACATTCATTTCTTGAGTGGAACCTTATACTTATTTTATTTAACTTTTATGTATAACCATTATGTTCTTACACTAAATGAAAAATGGTTTGGATACTCTTAATTGTATTAATTTTTATCAGTTGGTTAAGTTGTTATTAATTTAGTAGTTATAGATTTATGATGGACTATATTTATAATTCTATTGTCTTTATTAATTTGATCATTATCTAAATGAATCATAACATATTCTTATGAAAAGATGAATTTAGTTAAATATCATATTAATTAATCTATTTTGGATAATATAATTTGATTATTAAGTAATGTATTAAAAAAATTACCATTATTTAAGTTAAATCCAATGGGGTTATAACAAGTAGTGTTTAGTGAGTTTTGTTATTGAGTTAAAAAAATAAACCTAATTCTAGTTAACCCTAAGGAGTTGTTACATTATGGTATCAAATTTGAGGCTCAAAATCTTAGACTTAATGAGTCCACTTCTAGGCTCAAAATCTTATTCTTTTATATTCAAAAATAAGAATATCATGTCAAAGGCTAACTATTGAGGGTACACCAAATCCTAATAATGTTAACCCTCTAGTTGACCCAAATTAGTTTTTATTTGAACAAGCTATAAACCTTGATTAGATTCTTGTGGCCATGAATGAGACTAGGAACCAAATAGCTTCCCTTGAACAGGTAGTTCATGGCCATGTTGAGGAGAATAACCAAAATATAACTTGAAGATCATCCTATTGAGCAAGAATTTTCTCAATAACATAGGCATGAAGAGGTACCTCAATATGAAAGAGCACATGTAGGTAATGATCTTACACAAGACATGAATAAATTTAATCCACTTAAGTTATATGGAACCATTCTAGGAGATGGAGCTAAAGTGTGGCTAACTAATATGGAAAAGTATTTTGAGATTCAAAATTACTTTGAGGTTACAAAAATAGTATAGAGAGCTTATGAACTAGCTAGTGAAGAATTTACATGGTGAGAAAATAAGAAATTAGAGATGAATCTTGACTCTATTACCACCACATTGGAATAATTAATAACCTTTTTAAAATCATGATGGTTTCCCTAAATCTATTTTGATTAGAAACTAATGCATTTTTAGAGTCTAAAGCAAGGATACCTCATATTGAATGAATACAATGAGTAATTCACCAAACTCTTAAAGTATGTTCCTTAGTATCAAGTAGATGAGAGGTTTCACATTAGGATATTCATTTTTGGTCTAAAACCCCAACTATGATGTGAGATTGATGAGTATGGGCTATATACTATGGATCTAGTCTTTGAAAAAGTAGTAAAGTAGAAGTAAAAATCTAAGTCACCTTGCTTAGTTGAAAAAAAAATCAAGAAAAAGTTTGGAGGTCCTAAAATGACTTTTAAAAAATAAAAATTAGAAAATGAGTGGAAACTCTAATAATCAATTCAAGAATTACAATGCCAAGTTTAGCAGTGATTCATGAAATAGAAAATTGAGAAATGGTTTTAAGGGAGGTTGCAAGGGAAATCAAAAATCTAATAAGAAATGACCACCTAAGAGATGATTCCTCTGTGGAGGTGATCATTACTCTAGGTAATGTACTTAGGGGGAAATTAGATGGTAATAATAAGGGTTCTACATTATAATAGGGATTTTTCTAGTAGATAATTCATGTAATTATTAAAAC